>VDFB02000013.1:132193807-132214676 GCA_007258455.2 Sequoia sempervirens | reverse complement strand
GGTGATTACGTAACTTCGTAACTTGCATGTGTTGTAGAATTTGGGGATTTGATATCCTCTGCATGTAAGAAGCTCCATTTTCTGAATAATAAAATTATTCTCTTATTTTTGGGTTATTTTCTAAGTCTTGGGCTGCGCCCTCATCAAAATTGAAAGGGCATGTTGCATTATGGTGGAAAGGGTTGCAAAGAGAATGAGAAATGGATGGATATCTCTAGATAACAAGATGGAACTAGATGGTGATGAGATTAAAGAAAAAATTCATACTTTGAGATTACAAAATGGAGTTGTTCAAGAAGTTCAAAAATTTGAAGCAAAAAGATATGAGTGTAAAAGATTACATAGAGGAATTTTACAAGCTAGCTATTTGATCTGGAAGGCATGAAATTGATAAAGAGAAGGTACCCTGGTATGTGAATGGCTTGCGGTTTAATATTCAGGATGAGATGAGTATGCTTAAAATCACCAAAGTTGAGGAAGCCTACCAATATGTGTTAAAGGCTAAGGATAAGTTAATGATGAAGCAATTAAACAATTCCAAAATTCAAGGAAGATTTGTAGCTAAGAAGGGACAAGTGAGCAACAACAAAGGAAAGTAGATTGAAGAAGAATTCAAGCCCAAATGGAGAAAAGAGGTGGGTCGGAACACTAAAGAAAAGGAGGTATCAACAAGGGGACGTGGTAGAAGCAACAAAGGGTTTCCATTTAGGTGTTACCAATGTGGAGAAGTTGGTCATCATGCATATGAGTGTTTGCAAATACAAAAAGGCATCAATAAGAGTGCAACAAGAAATCACTTGGCACAAGAAGATGAGGAACGTGATGCATCGCCAAAAGGTGAAGATCTAGAAGAAGGTGAATTTCTCATGATGAGGAAAGTGTTGGTGAATCCAAAGGCAATGGAGGAGAAACCATCCCAAAGGAGTCTTTTTTGAACTATGTGCAAGGTTGGAGGTAAGTGTTGCAAAGTTATAATAGATAGTGATAGTATGGATAACTTAGTTTTCGAGGAGATGGTAGAAAAGCTAAGTTTGAAAAAGAGTAAGCATCCTAGTCCATATAAAGTTTCTTGGTTGTAGAAGGGGCATGAAATGACTGAGTGAACATTGTTTAGTAAATTTTTAGATCGTCTCCTATAGAGATGAAGTGTTGTGTGATGTGATGCCTCTGACTGCTTGTCATGTGTTGTTGGGTAGGCCATGGAAATTCGACAGGGAGGCCATTTATGATGGTAGGAAGAATGTGTATACCATTTGGAAAGATGGGAAGAAGCATATGTTGAATTCTCTAAAAGATAAGGAAAAGCAGTTGAAAGAATCCAACCCTATTATTTGTTGTAGTGCGAAGAAGTAACAAGTAGAGGAAGAGGAAAAAATTGAGTGTAGTGATTTATATCCATTCAAAGGGTAGATTTTAAAAGGAAAGGGTAGATTGAGTTCTGATTTATTGCAGCAAGACAATAAAGGAATAAAGAGTAGTAACCCAAAAGAATGTGGAGGGCACTGAGATGGACTGGTGGTAAGAAGTTTTTCAGAGAAACAAGATAATGTCAGTGAAGGTGGATCGAGTGTTGAGGATGAGCTGAAGTGTAGAAAAGGGAAGGCTCCCGTGGACAAGGAACAACATTGGATCAAAAAAAAACATGGGATTACTATCCCATGCATCTTTCAATGTTCCTGAGTTTATCAACTCAAGGAACGTTTCACTTACCTAGCGTGTCTAGTAGGAGCATGCAAGTGAATGGGCGATCAGTACCACCCAAAAACAATATTGCTTCGATCTTCAAATTTTGATTTGTTTTCTTGTTTGGTTTTCCTCTTTCTTGTCTGTTCCTAAAATTCTTAAATATTATGCCTTGAAAATGAGCAATGTTGTCTCATAAATTATGTTGAGAGAAGATCCTTTAAAATGTAACTAGTTGTTGTAAAGCTCAATCTCCATTTCTTGGTTTGCATCTAATCCTAAATTCAATGTTTAGTGATGCTTTTTCATGGAAGGTCGATGGCTTTTGAAGAGGTTGGTTGATTATTTAAATTGCAAATAAGACCATATTCATTAATTTATCAATCGATCCTTTTCCTCAACAAAGGAAAATCAACATCAAAATTGGAAGGGATGCAGGAGGTATTTTGTTTTGGAAATAAGATAAAACAAAGAAGAAAAGAAGGGTTGTAGGTGCCAGAAAGTAGAGAGGCTGATAACATTCAAATCTAAAGAATGTTTGCCTCTTCATATTCATTAAAAAAATGAATCGATGAAAGCAACAGGGGTGTGCCAAGTGAAAGATTATGAAGACTAGATTGACAGTGTAGAGGTTTTGGAGAAAAAGAAGTTGAATCCCCATGAGAACTGCGTGGGTGAAGAAGAGAGGGCGTGGGAAGGGGAAGTAACAAGGCCTTTGGAAAGAAGGCGTTGTCATGAAGAAACGAATGCATGTGGTTAGAAGTTTGACCCAATGAGAAGAAAAGGCATTGAACAAAGAGACAAGGCATGAAAAATAAGGGAAGTGCACATAACAATTAAGAAATAAGTGTGCAACATTAACAACTAGTGTGCAATAATGGGAGAAGGAAGAGGCCAATAGGAAGAAATCGATTTGGGTATGAACAAAAGCAAATGCTAAATACAAAGGAAGTGCGCGAAACAAAGGACATCATGGTGAGTGTGAAGAGAATGGATTTGAAGGCTTGAGTTCCTCCTAGAAGGTTGAGAAACAAAATTGAAAGAGGGGGCAAGTTCCTGTGTATACTTTGTTTATGAAACTTGTATTGCAAAAATTAAAAAATTGTAATGTATGAGTTTTTGATTTCAAATAAAAAACAAAACTAACTGTTGTGTTGATATGGGTCTTTTTTATTGAGTGCATTGTGTGTATTAGTCAAGAGTGGGAAGTTTTTGCATCACCAACCCTAGCTAAAAAATGTTAGTCTCCATTTTTTTACACAAAATAACAATATAAGGTTAGGAAAACCTACAAAAATTTGATTCACGTTGGGTTCACTAAATGTGGATAGGGTTAAAATATTAGGGAGCATGCATGAATCAATAGTAGCAACCACAAAACTGCCTAATTCAAGTAGTAAGACACTAGATCCAGTAATGAAGCACAAATGAACATAAAAATCCAAATAAATGAAGCAATATAATCTCAATCTCTATGCCATAATTGAATCACCTCCATTGCTCTTCTCCATTTTTCTTTGCTTATTCATACATATGTAGTGTGCAATATACTTATGAGCTTGATGTTGACTTGATAGCTTAATCTCTTGATAGCACAACTTCAAAGATTGTGGTTCTTCGAGACAAATGATATGAGAAGCAAAAAATTGAAGATTTTGGTTCCAGGATAAATGAAGAATAGGGCTTGCTTTTATAGAAATCCCAATTCAAGTGAAGGGCTAAGATTAAGAGATGAGGGATCATGAGCAACGGACAAGGTTAATTAAGACAACAAGAGATAAGGATGGGCATGAATGGACCAAATCTCAAGAAAGTGGTTGAGATTTAGGGCTTAGCTAAGAACAAATTCAAATTAAATAATGACAATTATTTAATTTAAAGGAGGGAAAATGAATAATTAAATAATTAAAAATAATTATATAATTATAGAAGAAAGGTAGAGTGTGAAAATATTAAATAATTTAAAATAATTATTTAATTATGGAGATAAGAAAATGACAAATAATTAAATAAATATAATTTATTTAATTATTAGAGAGAAAAGGCTAATGAATAATTAAATAATTAAAATAATTATTTAATTATAGAAGAAAACAGGAATAAATATTAATTTATTTAGTTATGGATAGAAAAAGGTAAATTAGTGGCGTACTTTAAATAAATTTGATATTTATTTAAATTAATCAAAGGGCGAAAGGGGATAAAATGAATTAATTAAATAATTAAGAATTATTTAATCAATGGAAGAAAATGACATTAGAGCATAATTAAATAATTGACATTAGGCAAGGAGGAAGATGAATTAGTGATAAAATGTTGCTTGTAGACGCATGACATTTTTCAATGTCTATAATATCAAGCATTAACAAGTCGATCTTTTGGTGCAACGACAACTATCTATGTAACAATTGGTATCAGAACCTGGGTCACGGGTTTTAACCCCTCGCTTATGTCGAGGGGGGGTTGTTGCAAGGTGTAATGCTTAGGTTTGTGACATGTCTTAACCACTTCCCATGGATTCATTAACTTTGGCGGTTGTATCAAACATTAACATGTCAATCTTTTGGTGCAATGACAACCGTCTATGCAACACTTACTCTTGCTATTGACCTATTTACCACTCATGATGATTCCACACCAAGTGATTCCTTTACTTTTCTTGATGTCCACTATTCTAATATGCCTGAACTAAAATTTTCACGATGATTACCTTGATGATCCCTTCCACCCCCTTCATGCTCTCCTTCATTAAAATCTACTTTCTTTTCTCCATGGGACACACTATACTATGGTTCCTACCCTTTTACATCTATCTCTACTACTTTTGATCTATCTAACACTTCTTCTTTAGACATGGGCCCATCTTATTCTCCATATTCTACTCCATTTTCTCCCACTATTTTCTTCTCTTTTCCTACTACATTTCCCATGCCACCTAAAATATCTTACAAGTTATTTCCTTATTCTTTTACTCATAATGCCTTAAATTTGCCTCTTTGATTCAGGTTGCTACCACTTTACTCATTATGTCCCCTCTTTATTATGAATAATTGCCTCATCTCTTTATGTACAATGACATAACATCCTTGTATACGTCACCTCCTAAACCAAGTGAGCCCTTATTTCCCTCTTCCTATAGCTCGTCACCTCCCATTTCCCTTTATAACCATCATCCTACAACTCTTCCACCTTCTCCTTCATGCATCAAACTTAAAGGATTTTAAATATAAGAAAAATAACATTGTTGAAAATTTTATTAATAATACAATAAATTCATGTTATGATGGACGTTTGAATGCCTCTCTTCCTATTAATAATAATGGATCTATGCATTTCATGTCTTCTCCTTTCTACA
Organism: Sequoia sempervirens; assembly: GCA_007258455.2. Lineage (NCBI taxonomy): Eukaryota > Viridiplantae > Streptophyta > Pinopsida > Cupressales > Cupressaceae > Sequoia > Sequoia sempervirens. Next base: position 132,209,638 of record VDFB02000013.1, on the reverse strand, counting down.
ATGTGATATTTTCTAATGAAAACATTCTATAATAAATGTGTAATTTTCTATACCTTCCATGAATGAATACTCAAACAAGCATACTTAATTTCCTTTAGATTGTATGAAAAATATTTAAATTCTATGTTGAATACTCTTTTTACTTTGGCATGCATCCACTTAGTAGTTCACATGTACATGGAAGTGGAGGTAAAAATCAATGGTGAAAATTGCATACCCTTGCCCTTTTTCTCTTATGTTTTGGGTCCAATTTTGATTAGAATGCTCCAAATGTAGTAACTAGTTTTACAAGTGGCCTATTCTTGCATGAATTTAACTCATGACATCAACATATATTGATCTTATTATTTCTTATCCCTAAAGTTTGTAAACCATATACTAGGTCCATTTGTCAACTTATATTATATTCATAGGTGCAAACTTGATCGATATTACTCCTATAGTCACAAATTTGAACCTTGAACTTTCAACTTTAAATACATCCCATTGACTGTGAACCAGCCTAGTGCACATTTATGTTTTTTTTTTGTTTGGTTGTTGTATTTTATGGACATTCATTCAATCATTTGAAAATCACATAGGAATCTTGTGAGCACATCTAGAATTCAACTTACAAAAGGGATAAAGGATTCTAGTAGTATTATCAAAATATTGCATCAACACACATCATCCCATGTTCATTACACACTTGCTTGTTGCCTTTGAATCTTTCATATAGAGTTGTAAAGCTATCCAACTAGGGGTTTGACTTAGGAGCACATGACCTTAGAAATTCAATAGATTCTATTTTTTTTTAACACTACTAGAGTCTTTAAGTAGATATAGATATTAGGAGATTAAGGTGACCAAATCCATATATTTTTTTTTCTATCTTGGTTATATGGGTATCCAGACATAATAACCCGACCAAAATAACCCTGGACATAATAACCCCGTCATAATAACCCAAGGACAAAATAACCCAAGGTCATAATAACCCATGGACAAAATAACTCGTGGTCAAAATAACCCATGGACAAAATAACCCATGTAATTTATAAATTTTGTTTTCCTCTCTCTATATTCTTACGGGGATATTTTGTCCATGGGTTATTCTAACCATGGGTTATTTTGGCTTGGGTTATTATGACCCTGGGTTATTTTGTCCTTGGGTTATTGTGACTAGGTTATTCTGTCCAGGGTTATTTTGGGCGGGTTATTATGTCCTACAACTAGTTATATGGATACAATAATAAAGAGTACATCTAGATGGAATTACATGTGGTAGTTTTTGCATTAACATTTTAGATCACACACCATGATCCATCATCAAGAAAAGGAGAGACTGAGTTAGATTGTAGAAAATTGCTCCTTAAAAATAAGGGAAGGGGAGGGAGAGGGAGTGAAGGACATGGTAACGAGAACATCACCTATGAAGATTGAAGAAAATATAGGGAAAAAATAGAAGAAAAAGTACTACCTAAAATAGGGTAATAGCAGAAGAAAAATAACTACATATAAACTACAGTTGATGTACTTCACCTTGTTTATTGCTTCCTTCCCCTCCCCTTCCCTTTGTTTAAGGAATATTTTTTTGCAATCTAACTTTATTTCTTCTCTTCTTGATGATGGAATGTACTGCGATGTAAAAATTTAATACAAAAACTACTACATAGTTATCTCCAAAAGCTCTCTATTGCTATCACGGATTGTAGAAAGATTATGTCTCTTATTTACGAGTTTAGGTTTAGGTCCACATGTCACTTTAGTTCCATAAAAATGATCAAATCCACAGGTGTAGAGTTAAACCATAATAAATTACACTTATTTTATAGATTCAAAGACAACCATCTAAATAAACCTTAAAAATTCCATGTTATGACAAATCAATTTCTAATATCTTAGATAACACTTTTTATTTCAAAAATATAACTACGTATTACAATTTAATTTATTTAATTTTCACATTTAACATGTATTATTTCGAATTCTAACTTCTATATAATTATTTAAATATTTATTCCATGTAAGGTGTGGTTTTACCCTTACTAAACTCCACTTCGATTCCTAAATTGAAATTATCTTGATATCTTTATTTAAATAAATGTTAGTTAAGCCGAGAGGCTTCCTATAGTGACAACATACATCATGTTAGATCCATGTACACAAAAATGTTACATTAAATCTCAAATTTATTAAACATCCTGACCATACAATTGGATAGAGGAGGTTTTGTTGATGTAAACGCAAAACCATTCCAAAAATTTTGAATGTGAATTTGTGAGGCAGGAGTAACTTTGAAAGGCAAGGCTGTGAGTGGCGAGCATGTAATAGGTGTCATCGTTTATCTCTTGCTAGAATACCTAGGATAGAATCAAATCTTAATGCATTGCCTTCATTCCTTCAATTTCACAATTACTAGAGAAAGAGCAATTAAATATTGATATGGGATGGGATAATGAGTTTCATGCACTGTAGTATGAGGGATGCACAAATCCTCAACATTGTCACGTTTAGTAGTTAGTTTTATTTATATATTATTTGGTTTAATGATTAAATAATTAAAATAATTTTATAAAATTTATAATTAAATATTTATATAATTATTATAAAAAGTTAATTATTATAATATTAACTAAAAAAATATTATTATGTATCATATAATATATAACAAATAAATATTATATTAAGATTCAATTAATTTAGTAATATATTATGTATTAAATAGTATTATTTATTATATAATTAATAATATATTATATATTATATAGTACTATATTATAATAATCTATTATTAATAATAAATTATTATATAACAATAAATATTATTAATAATATTAATTTTAAAAATTATATAATATTTATATGATTATTAATATATAAATAATTACTATACATTTAAAAATATTATTAATATAATAATTATTATATGTATTATAATTTATTATGTTGAAGGTATTTCAATTTGAATAGAAGCAACCTAACAAAGTAAATCCATGATGCATAATATTGCAGAAGGGATGCAAGACGATCAAAAGGATCCTCACTATTCATCTTTTTACCACCGATTTTTCCCTTTTTAATTCACTAAACAAAGAAATTAGCAATGCTTTAAGAGGATTTTCCACCACCACTTTTCCTATACTAAATGTTTCCCTCGACGCTTGAAATAAAGATGTCACTTACCCATCATATCACTACATTACACTTAGGTACTTGATTGTGAAAGTTTGGGATAAGCAGGGCGGTGAGGTCTTTTGTTGCTTCATAGACTTCAAGAAAGTGTTTGACGCGATTCCTAGAAACAAGTTATGGTCTAGAATGGAAGAGTTGGGAATTCCAAAAAGCACAAGGTTGTTGTTCATAGGTTATATGATCAGGTACAAGCTAAAATCAGAACTAAACAGGGAATGTCAAAATGTTTTGGGTGACATTGGTGTCAAACAAGGTTGCCCTCTCTCACCTACATTATTTGGGTTGTATATTGACAAATTAGAGGAATGGTTAGACAATTTTGGTGGGGGGGGAGTTGAATTGACAAATTATGTAATAAAATTGTTGCTATATGTTGATGATCTTATTCTAATGGCAAAAATAGTGCATGATTTGAGGGATCACTTGAAAGCTCTTGAGTTATTTTGTCAAGAGGTTGGGATGCAAGTGAACACTAGAAAAACTAAGGTTATAATATTTAAATTGAAAAAAAAGAAGGATGTTTTAGAATTTATCTTCGAAGGCAGTCCCTTGCAAGTGGTTAGTGATTATAATTACCTTGGCCTTGATTTTCACAATAGGCTTAGTTGGGAGACATGTAGAGAAAAAAGGATTCAAGGTGGTTGGAAAGCTTTATACTCTTTGCAAACTAGATGTAGGAGTATTGAATTATGGGATTGGAAAACGAAGAAAACTCTCTTTGGGTTGCTAGTGGTGTTGGTGGTTCTCTATGGGTGTGAAGTTTGGGGTGGCAATACCTCAACAATGAAGTGGAGACAAATTGAAAGACTACAAAAACATTTAATCACAAGTAGCCTCAAAATAAAATAGTTTGTTCCCTATGAGATTGTCCTAGTTGAGGTTGGGGCCTTACCTATGGAGACATCGACTATGATTCGTTACTAAGTTATCTAAAGAGGCTAGAGAACATGGAGGTGTCCCATTGGCCTAAAATGACAACAACAGAGAAATTAAATAGAAGAGCACATGGATGAAGCAAAACAACAAGTGGTTGAGCAAGTGGGGTATCGACATAGATAATTTCCCAAATAACATTAAGGAAATCAAAATGTACGTGCAACAAAAAGTTAAAGAAAACATGTGGGCTAGGGAGTTATCAAGGAAAAGGGAGTATTACATCAAACACTTTAATCCCTCATATGACCATACTAAAAATATATATATAGGTGCAGAAATAAAATGGAAAGTGAAAATGGTAATAGCTTAGCTAAGAACTAGTTCACACTAGCTGAGATGTGAAACTGGTAGATGGATAACACCTAAAGAAGAATGGGCTGATAGGATATGCAAGTTTTATACTTTAGAGCTTATAGAGATGTAATGGCATTACATCATGGAATGTCCAACTTATATGGATATTTGGGTCAATTATATCGAGATTCTAAATGTGGACACTTTATACAACTTATTTGAGGCAGAGAGAATATCGAAAGGTGTTGATTACTTGGTAAAAATACATAGTAGAAGATCCAAGATACAAAGGGAAAGGGAGATCAAGTATTTGTTGGGTGGTGGTTTCTGTTTCGGGCTATTGTGGTGTTCCTTTTTGTTGCTGATTCGTGGGTCCCATAGGCTATTTGGCCTCATGGACGTTATTAAAAATCTTCATTCATTCATTCATATCATTTTGTTATCCGATAAACTCAAGGCATCAATCAAAGGATTAAAACAATGGTGGGTGGGATTCCTGTTTCTGTGTGGTGGAGGAAATGGTTGGGTTTTACACTATCACTCTACTCCCATTGCACACTTTTCTCTCATCATTACTGCATACAAATCATCTAATTTATTGTCACCGATTAGTTATTATAATATTGTATATTTAAACATTTTATATTAATATTAATTTATCATTTAGTGATATACGTTATGTATAAAATATATGATATAATTTATATTTATTCAATATTTTATATAATGTAAATTATTATATATATTTTATATAGTATTATATTGTATTTTAATAAATATATTATTATTCGAAGTGTGTGTATTCTCAGGTCTTCAATAATAAATGTTTTAATTATACTTTTTTGGACTGCTTGTTTTCAAAATTAGGGCTTATAGGTGGATGTGGTATCCCTAGTACATATAAGGGTGGACAAATAAGTTACATGGGATAAATATTTTTGTTAAATCTTTATTAAGCTTTTAAGTGAATGCATACTATAAATTATTTGTAAATATTTTGTGTAGTTTAAGGTGGACACATTAAAATGTTTGTAATATTTTAATCATACTTAGTTTTATGTGTTAAAGGATACTAATATCTAACATTTAGATACAATATACATATATATATATAATATATTAAACATATAATTAATAATTAATTATAATTTTTTATTAATATATATATATATATATAAATTATTTTTATAATATAATTATATAATTAATATATTTGAATATAAAACAAATAAATTGATGAAGAGATAAGGTATAGAGGGATTGATCCGTGAAGAAGAAAAATAGTTGGGGCTCTACAACTCTGTATCGGTTGGGTGTGTGAGAGGGCTTCTCTGTGGAGGAGGCTAGGCCCTCCTCCACACTTGTTATTTGTTCCTGGTTCAACAGTTCTTTCCTCGCCACGGGCAAATTGCTTATATTTCTAATCTGTGTTTGTGTGGGGCGTGACCTTTGTGTCGACGCCTCTTCTGGGGTCTGGCCATATGTGTGGAATCCTTGTAGGACCTATAGGTGATGGATGGTGATACAGATCCACCAGGAGGTTCTAATAAAGACACCGCTTCCCAATCAGCCAACAATGTCTCTGTTAAATCATTATGTGACATCGTTGCTGGTGAGTGTGGGAAGTTGTCGGAAGGTGCCAGATTCTCGCTTGGTGGGTGTGTTGTCTTGATGCAAGATGAAAGTGTTGGAAATAGGATGCCATTTAATTGAAAATCATAAACATTAATTATTTCATGTATCTCCTAAGTTCTTGGAATGTGTTCAACAACACTAAGATTAGGATGAGATTAATATTTGGATGAAATAAATCATGAAATTGACATTTGTAGTTATTCCTAAATAATAGGAGCATGTGGGTGCACACATGGTAAGGTGAAACTCACCTTGTGTTTAGTTAACTATTCACAATAAGAGATAACACTTCTGAATGCATGTAATGATCCTAGGATTTAGGATTTTATGTTTGCATGCATGAAGTTCAGTTCAATTCAATTCAAATGAGTTCAGTTCAGTTCATAATCAGTTTAGTTCAGTTCAATTCATTTTAGTTATGGTTCAGTTATCTTCAGTTGCATGCAAGTGCATGCTGCATGCATGTTGGTTATTTTGAATTGCATGTAGTTAGCTTTAGTTAACTTGGAATGCATGGCTAATAACATTGAGTTGTATGACAGATAACAAGGACTACCTCCAGTTAATAGGGGATGACCATTCTTGCATGGATGGTGTTGAGTAAATGTTTCAGTTAACTATAAATCACTTGGAGCCAACTTGGGTGCCCAAGATGATTTATTGGATTTACCTCTCATGCATGATAAGATATTTTTGAAGGCTTAGTTAAGTAGGATTACTTAAGGGCACCAACTTTGAGGAAGAGCTTTGGATTTATCACCATAATGAAGGTTGAGTTGTAGCTTCAGTTTGGGATTCCCAAATAGATGAAGCGCATGTTTTAGCATTATTATTTAAAGATAACTCTATTTGCATGAGATATGGCATACCTTTTAGGGATAGGGCTTGTGCATTGTAATTGTAACTCATTTTGAGTTTACAAAGTTGATTAAAAGCCTATTTATCTCGAGCAAGTTGAAAAGAGTTAAGAGAGTTTTTATTTGCAGGTGTGAAGAAGATTGGTAAAGATAAAAGAAGCATTCTCAAGCAAGAATTGGAGCTATTGTAATTCAAAGATTGAATAATAGAATAATTCTTGGTGGAGTTTTTTCCCGAAAGGGTTTCTCCACGGTACATCTTGTGTAATCTTTCTAATATCATGTCTAGTTCTTCTATCAACTTCTCTCTACATTCTACAACAGTAAAATGGATTAATCAAGATAATCACCCACAAAGAATATATGTAACAAAGAAAAGACTTACTTAGATAAGCAATATTAAAGTTCTATAGAGTATTAAGCTAAGAAAACACCTCATTTTTTCAATAGAAAGAGTACAAGGTAAGCATCCCTCCTCTCAATCCTTGAGGGTTGTCCTAATTCCTAGCTTCTCTAGATGAAGCAATTTCAGAAGAGGATTCTAGGTTGATTAAAACTGCAATCTTTTTTACTGTTGTTGACCCTTCTAGGGTTCCAGCAAAGAAATATATGGAAGAGTGGTTTTAAAATATCTGGGAGAAAAAAATAGGGTTGCACTTTTATTATTGTAGAATGATTTAATAGGGTTTATATGTGATTTTCTTTAATAATCTTGTCTCTCAAGTTGAAGCCATTAAAAAGCAATTTTGGAATGTGGGCACGGTTGTTTTTCGGGCTCTTGGACTCCGGAGGCTGTTGAAGATGAGGTTCTGGCTCTCTCCAGCCCTAGATGGTTGATCATTAAATGGGTCCCTCCTCGGTTGTGGAAATTTGTTTTGCTTCTTCTAGAGCCCTATAGGAATGTCTTGAAAATTGATGATACTAAGTTGCCATTACCACATTCTGATGCAAGGGTCTTAATTTCCTTATCTCCTAGCAAGGAATTGCTTGGGGTTCTTGAGATTCATTTGAAGACTGGTATAATCTACTGTGAAATTGAAACCCTAGGAGGGTTAAACGTGTGCTATCTTTGTAGACGCAAAGGTCACATTAGACGAAATTGTCAGTTAATAAAAAGTAGAAATAATAACAAACCCGCCTATGGTGGAATGAACAAAAACAATAAGAATAATAAACAACCCTCTAAAGTAGAGGGTCGGGCAAAGAATGATATTAAGATTCGTGGAGATGCTATTCCTTCGGTCCCCACTCCACAATAGCTTGATGAGGAATTTTCTCCATCAAAAGCTAGTAAAAAAACTAGCAACACCTCTCTGCTTCATGGGGAAGTTGAAATAGTTGGAAATAACCCCCTAATTGGTGTTGTTGAAGAGAACTCGACTTCTCTTCTGTATCTAGAAAGGAATACTTGTAAAAATGTGATGGAAGAACCTGTGTCTGCTAACATCAAAACTCCTGCTAAAATAGATGGTAACCTAAAGTTGAATGCTCAACAACTGGCTTTACTAAGTTTAAGACAACACAAGCAATCCATTGATCTTAACCCCAAACCAAATATAGAATTATATACTGTTAATTCTAAATATTTCAAGGAAAATAAAGAAATGGGGAATCAAAGTGACATAGGTTCCTTGGATGAATCTAAAGAAAAGGCTCTTCAAACCCCTGATAATCTCAAGGATACCCCAAGTAGTTGGGAGAGCCCCCTGACTTTGAGGTAGCCCCGGAAGATGGATATTTTGTTGAACATAATAACAGTCTTGTGTCTCTCCAACCTGTGGGTTCAGGAAGCAGAGTTGAGAAGCCTCTCTCCTTTAATACTATTTATTTTCTGGTTGGTAATGAAAAAGTACATGAAATCTGAGTGCCTTGCACATCAAGGATTCTCTCCCACTCCCTTGATGGAATGATGAGCTCAGATGGTTTTGCATCGTAGTCTAGAATGGACTCTGCTGAAGACATAGACTTACTCTCTACTCGAGAGACCATTGATGGTGATCAACACCCCATGGAAGTGGCTATCAAGAAAACTCGAAGATATAGAAAGAAAAAAGGTTTAGAAGGGAATAAGGTCCCCTGTGATGTGAACTCTAACCACCCCTTGAAGGATAAGAGGAAAAAGTTGAGTGGTATCCTGCCACCCAATGCAAAGAGAATGGAAGTTGAACCCAAGCTTCCCAAATGCTTTGATAATTTTAAGAGCAATAAAGGAAATCCGCCTAATGAATAGTTATGATGGAGATTGAGTGTATTTCTTGGAATGTGAGGGGGCTTGAAACCCCTGACAGGAAACATGTGGTAAGAAGATTTCTCACTCGAAAGTTGCAAACGAACTTTGTTTTGTTGCAAGAGGTCAAAGAAATTGGTTTCACCCTTGAGACAAGCTTAAAAGTCATCTGGAAGGATGCCACCCAATTTGTTACAAACCATGAAAAAGGAAAAGGAGGGGCTGCTATTTTGATGGCTAATAAATGGGCTCAACATATTCACAATTTTGGGATTTCTCCTTGCAATAGGGTCGTCTGGGTGATCATAAAAAAGGATACATAATACTTTGGGGTGTGTTCGGTTTATGCCCCCAATGATTATAAGGATAGAATTCAATTGTGGAAGTGGCTTTACACTCTACAGGATGTTCCTTGGATAATTGTTGGGGATTTCAATTTTGTGGAGAGAGATGAAGATAAATGGGGTGGGTTAGGTTTTGATTGGAAAGGTGATGAAATTTTTTACTGGCAGAGAATGAAATCTAAGTTAGGGGTTGAGGATCCTATTGGTGGACAAAAGGATGCTACCCAAAAGGTTTGGTTCACTTGGTGTAACTCCCAAAGAGGGGGTAGAATAATCTATTGTAGACTTGATAGATTTTATGCTAGCAAGGCCTTTTTCTTGATCTCTCCAGTGTGTGTTGGGTGCTTGGTGGAGGTTTTCGCATATTCTGTTTCAGACCATCACCCTATTACAGCCAAATTCTGCCTAAAGGCTGGTGGCCCCAGGCCAACAAGCTCCAGCTCTAGATTTTGTCTTAATAATAATCTCTTGAAGGATAGGGATTGTCGAAGTGCAATCTTCTACCTCAAACAGATCAACAGGTGGTTATATAAGCATATCTATCCCATTGACAGATGGGCTTTAAATTTTGAAAGATGGAAAACTCTCTTCTAAACAATTGGGATAAAGAGAGCTAAGGATTGCTGGAGGAGGGAAGCTACCCTCCAGGACATGCTCCTTCAAGCTGAATTTGAGCTGCAAGCTAGCCCTATGAATGAAATCCTCACTAATAGAATGGTTATGGCCAAAAACTCTCTCAAAAGGCTCCAAAATCGTAGGATCCAAGGAATGAGAGTCAGAGCCAAGATGAATTGGCTTGAAAATGGTGATAAAGGCACCAAATTATTCTTTAGATACACTAAGGAAAAGCAGGTTAGGGAGTAGATTGATCGAATATCTGTGAATGGCTCCTTAGTGGAGAATCAGAGCGAGATAAGAGATCATTTTTTTCAGTTCTACAAAATTCTTTTCTCCTCGGATGGGGAGAAGGCTTCTAATAACTTTGCCAGAGAGTACATTCAGAAAATTATTCCAAAAAAGATCAGTGATGAGGTGGCTTTGGACCTTAGGAGGGAGGTAACTCATGAGGACATTAGAAAGGCTATCCTTTCCCTCAAAGATGACAAATCCCCTGGGGTTGATGGTCTGCCAGCTGAGTTCTACAAAAAATTTATGGAATGAGTTTGTGAGGATTTGTATTGGGTGTACAAGGAGGCCTTTGATATAGGCTCTCTTGGTAGCAAGATCAATAAAGGGATTGTCAAATTCATCCCAAAGGATGGTGACAGATCCGTAATGAATAATTGTAGACCTATCACTTTGCTTAATGTTTCATATAAGATTTTAGCCGAAGTGTTAGTTGATAAAGTTGCTCTTGTGCTCCCCTCCATCATTAACTCCACCCAGACTAGTTTCATAAAGGGCAGATATATTCTTGAAAACCTGATTACCAGTTGGGAAGCGATGAACTGGGTGAATGTGACAAGTTAGAATGCTGCCATGTTGCTTTTGGATTTTGAAAAGGGATATGATAGGATTGAATGGGAATTCTTGTTTTTGGTCTTGAAAGCTTTTGGATTTCTAGATCCTTTTTGTCACATGGTCAGAACACTTTTTCGGGATGCCACTGCCCAAGAGGACATCAATGGCTCTCTTACATCAACAATTCCTCTTGAGAGATCGATAAGATATGAGTTCTCTCTTGCTCTAGCCCTTTTTGTTATTGCTTATGATGCTCTTCATTATGTTTTACGGGATAATACATTAGTTCCAAAAGTGAGAGGTATTAAATTACCAAATGATAGTGAACTTCTTAATTTGCAATTTGTTGATGACACTTCCATTCTGTCAATCCTAGAAGAGGATAATTTCACTAATTTGATGGGGAAGCTGGAAATATTTTGCTTAGCATATGGGGTTAAGCTTGCAGCCTCAAAATCTTGGCTTTTAGGTTGGAAGGACAGACCCCCATATTGGCTCAGAAAATTTGGGATTCAATGGGGTGGTCCCCAAAAACTTGTTAGGTATCTTGGAATACCCTTTGCAATTGATCTTGATCTAAAAGAAATGTGGCATTGGATCAAAGATAAAATTGAAGGTAAAATTGCTAAATGGAATAGACAATTTATGTCTCTTGCCTCTGTTTGGTTTTTTAACTCTTATCAAATTAATGAGATACAAAAAAAATAAGGGCCTTTCTCTGGTCGGATGGTAAGGGGAAGAGAAAGAGGCATATGGTTAAATGGGAATGGTGTACACTGGATAAAATCAATAGGGGTATAGGATTAAAGGATCTAAGGCTATAGGGCATTGCCCTAGCTTCCAAATGGGTGATTGGGGCTCTTGAAGGGGGAGAGCCATGGAAAGTTCTTGTCAGGAAGAATATGATTAATGTTGATCCTAAGCATGCAAAGGCATGGAGGGCTCTTCCTCTCAGGGATATTTGGAGTAGTGAACACGATATGTTACCAGCAGGGTCCAAGGTATTTAGGACAATTTGGAAGCCCTAGGATGTGATGAAGAAGCATCTCGTTAATCATGATTTCACCAAGGGGGATTTTGGGGTTATACAGGGGCACATATCTGTATGGTGGAATTTAAGGCATAATGGAAAACCCTTGGCTCTTCTTTAGGGGTGTTCTGCTAAAGGATGGGCCCAGAAAGGTATCCACTCCTTTAATGATGTTTTGAAAGATGGCAAATTGATAAACTGGAATGAGCTGACTACTAAATTCAATATACCTCCTACTAATTGGAGAACCTATACTATCCTTAGAGATGCCTGTAAATGGCTTAAATTCCCTGTGATTTCCAAGATGAATGATAATCAATTCAAAGATTTCCACTGGAAGAATGGTACTAACATAAGAAGGGCTAAAGTTAGAGAATTATACACCATGTTAACGAATCACTTGGATTTGACTGATCATTTAAACCAAATCTAGAACTTACAATGGAATAAAGATCAATGACAATTTTTTTATTATCTTTAACTGGTCAAGGCAACTTGAAGCTAAAATTGCTTGCTTCAGATGGCTTCTTATTATTCATAAACTCTCATTCAAAAGTAAACAAGATGATATTGACATGTGTAGCATCTGTAAATTTCTTGAGACAATTCATCACATTTTTTTTGGCTATATCTTTGCAAAAGAAATTTGGAGAATTTTCTGTGATCAACAAGATATATGGGGGAATGATGGACATCCTCTCCCTGCAAAAAAATTGTTTAACCATAACATAAAGATGGGGAAAGTTGCTGCTTTATTTTGGCTTTGTCTTTCTTCTAGCATTTTGTGGTTCATCTGGAAGGCTAGAAATGAGGATTGTTTTCAAGGAAAGAGGAGGTTGCTTATTGAGTCTTTTAGGAGACTCACTTTCTACACTATTGCTATGCAGGTTTATTTCACTGTGTTCCTTTCAAAGATAAGTTTTGGAGCTATTTGGAGAGCACTCAGGTTACTACTTGTATTATGGAGGACAGGTATGGACAGTTATGGCCGGAGGGACATCTAGGGATTGAGGTTTTCAGGGAAATTCTTTAGGATTTTCGGCAAGATCTTGCTGATGTGTAGAGGAAAAAGGATGGGAAGTTGGGGCATACAGGGCAAGTGGTTGAGGAGGGTCTAGTTGTCACAGAGACTTTTGTAGCTCCGAGTGATGGTCAAGAGGCATCCAAAGTTGCTCTTTATGATTATATCCTTTTTGTGTATTTCTGGTGCTTGTAACTCTATACTGTGATATATTCTATTATGGTTTTTTGTATATTTTTGTTTATGTTTTAATTGCTACAGGCTGATACATGGTGGTGCTTGGACTCTGGATATTCCTCTTCAGGGGACTCCTTTTTTGATAAATGTATCTAGGTAGTTAGGGGGGCTCTGTTTCGCACTTGGGGCTGTGCTTCTTTGGGATTTCTATTCTGTAATGGGGGGATTTCTGTTCCATTCTTTGAAAAAGATTGCTTTGAACTTGTTGCTACTGTGATTTGTATTCTCTGCTCTTCTTATGCATAATATAAAAAAAATAAAAAAATTAGCATATAAATAAAATACAATATAAAATTAATATATAATATATTTAAATATTTTATAATTCGTAATAATTAATATAATATATGTATTTATCTAAAATAAAATTAATATGTATTATGTAAAATATATATTACATTATATATAATATAATTTAATGGAGGACAAAATTATTGAGTATTACTGACAAAAGTGTAGCCAAAGAAATTTTACTTCTGTTTACAAATTCACCTTCCAGATAAATACATACACTTATATGAAATTAATGTATTTTATTGAAATTTGCCATGAACTCAAGATTATTTCAATGATTTTACAATACTCCTCTATTCACCAAGTTCATACAGTTTTCACCACATTTGATTTTACAATAAATTCTCTTCCAATGTCTTCAAATTTTGACTTTTAATGCTCTGCAAATTCAAACACTAAACTTCACACCCACCTCTCCACATTATTCTTTGGATTCAAAGCTTTCCATGTAGCCAAAATCCCATGCACCTTGTTGTTCTCTTTTTCATTACTTGCGATTTTTCAAAGTCATAAAAACCAAACTGAAAATTTCTTTTTTCCTCCATTGTTGGCACCCCCTTGTCTCATCGGGGGGCATGCCTCTCCCTATTCCTCCAGGCCTGTGGTATCTCTATCTCTATTTTCCTCTCTATTTCTATCTCCTTACCCCTCTCTCTTAGTCTTCTCCCTTCTACCTCTCCCTTTTTCTTCCCTATCTCTCCCTCTCTCCTTATTGCAAACATATCATGAGCCTCTTGGTAATGGAGGTTTGGTTTCATTCATGTTTGGATCCCTCTAAATATATGCGTAATTGATTTAAAGATATCATTTCTCCATTGAGACCTTTGTTGCACAAACAAAATCAGTTGCTAAATGACCTATCAATTGACCTCATGTATTGCACATATGTATGCAAAACATAGACCAGATTCTCCCTAATTGATCTTCCACACCTCTTCGGCGTACCCATTGCATACCAAGATGCAATTGCTAGTTATATAAATATATTATTATTAATATTAATATATAATATTTCACTACTATCTTAATAATATTACATTTTTAACAAAATTAAATATAAATGTATTTAATGAAAAAAAATAAAATTGAACAAAGATATATCTATACTTATTTATATAAATTATTTAATAAGATAGATAAACTAGTTAAAAATACATTGGTATAGAACCCACTAAAATTCCTCAGTTTCCTTAGTCATTGAAGACCTTGAAAAACAGATTTTAACGATCGTAAACACAACACAAATCTTGCTCCGTCAATTTCAAAACCCTTAAACCCTAGCTGAGCTTGCTCCATGGCTTCCCGTCACGGAGCATTTTCATTTTCAAGGAATGCGAGGTCAGCATTTAACTCATTCAGAAATTCTTCTTCTAGTGCATCTCGAACAACCAGGGCTGCTCGTAGGACGAGAAATCTGTTCGAAAATGGCAGCGGAAGTACGACCAGGCGAAGAATTGCAGAAACAATGGTCCCCCTGCACAATGCGGTTTCATCTGCAAAACTCGTCACCCAGCTAAGCGTCAGCTCCCGGAGTTCTCGTGCGCTCTCTCTTGGTACCATATCATGTTCGTTTTCAATAAAAATAAAATAAAAATGTTAGGCTCGCTCATTTTTTTGAGGAATAAATTGATAATATACTCTGCGGAGTAGGCTAAGATTAAGCTTGGTATAGGTGATTCATTCCCCTCTTTTCATTCTTCACTTGATATGTTAGAAAATCTTAATAAAATTTGTGTCGCTTTGTAAATTTGGCTAAGGATTATTCGCTTGATATGCTGAAAATCTTAGTAAATTTTGCATTGTCAAATTTGGATAAGCATTCTTGGTCTAATATGCTTGCTAGTCATAGTAAATATTGTTTGCATTGTAAAATTTGGACAATGATTCTTTGTTTGATATGCCCCGACGTTATACTAAATTTTGTTTTCTGCTATAAAATTTAGTTGAGGATTCTTTACAGTTTACCTAATATGCGGGCAAGTCTTAGTATGCTGCCAACTCCTAGTAAATTTTGTTTTGCTTTGTAAAATACGGGTGAGGATAGGTTTTTTAGCTTGATATGTTGGCTATTTTTTAGTACATTTTGTTTTGTTTTTGTGGAATTTAGGTAAAGATTTTTTGCTTGATATACTGGTATACTTTAGGAAGTTTTTTTTAATTTCTATTTATTTATTAGTCAATAGGCTACATATAGTGTGAGATTTGAGCCTGAAACAAGTCTCACGTCTGCAAACCACTGTTGAGTTACCAGAAAACAAGTTTCAGCTGCTGTTTAATGGTAAATCAGCTGCCATTTTAGTGTGAGATTTGAGCCTGAAACA
>VDFB02000013.1:132093154-132193707 GCA_007258455.2 Sequoia sempervirens | reverse complement strand
AAAAATTTAAAAAGAGATCATGTATGATGTGTGATTTTGTTCCTTAGACCCCTAGCCCCCACCTAGCATTAATGTTGTTGAAGAAAGAGTAGAATGGGGTAATGCCACGACCTCTAGCTTTAGCATTTGCAAAATTCAAAAGTGATAGGTGGTGAGGTGTGTTGGTTTTTTGTGCTATGTGATGGTTTTTTATGTTGTGCATGTTGGTAAGTAAATTAATTATGAGTATAATATTGTTGGCACAGACCAACCGACAAATCAACCAATCTAGAACTGTCCTTAGTTGAGAACATGCTGAATACTATCGCCTTCCCCATCTAGAACCTTTAGGATGAGTTCTATTTCATCTACCATAATAAATTCTAGAACTAACACAATGCTACAAATTGTATTGAATTAAATGTATGATGATCCATAAATTCAATGGAAGAGCTACGATCATTAGTGCTCAAGTTTTTCTCTGAGTTCTCGTGTCTAATTTCATCTCTATTTTGTGTCTGTTTGTTTTATCTCTATCTCTGTGTCTCCTTCATCTATCAAATTGGTATTAGAGAAAGTTAAAGATCTTGGGTGTGTCAGAGCAGATCTGAAGATTGCGAGAAGATTGGAGATGGTTGTCTAAATCATTGTTGTTATTATGTGCTAAATGCACTGCTAGTATAAAGAGTAAGTTGTAGCTTTTGCAAATTGTAGTCTATAATATATGAAAGCCCTCATCACAATTTGGAGATCTCATTCTTTAGACGAGTTACATGGCAGTCTTTGAAGGTTTGATGTTTGAAGATTCTTCCTAAAGGTTTTTGTTGCAAATTTGATGCTGCAGTTGTTTCAAAGCCACTATGGAGAGGTGGAGTCACTGAAGGGAAGGAGATCAAAGAACATTCGAAAAGGATATTTTGTTGAAGAAAAAGTTGCTAAACTAGCTAATGCTCTTTAAGAAAGGTGATTGTTGTTTGTTGATAAAAATTAAGGGAAGGAGATCAAAGAGGAGTTGAAAAGGAGATTATGTTGAAGAAAAAGTTTTTAAACTAGCCAATGCTCTTTAGGAAAGGTGATTGTTGTTTGTTGATAAAAAAATCTTGTTGTTTTCAAGAAATAAATCAATGTTGTCAAGTTTGGATGAAAATGTCTTTAATTCAAAATATGAAGAGGTGAATGCAATTGTATGTTTTCATTTTGAGAAGTTGAAATAAAAAAGTCACAATATGTAAATATCGTTGGTGTCAAAAGTCGATATTGTCATGTCTAAAGAAAATAAATTGTAGTTCAAATCACAATCAAAGTTGAAGTTTCCAGTTAAAAATAAATCATAGCATTTTAAGCTGTCACACAACTCATCGTAGTTTTGGAAAGAATATTCATATAAGGAGATATCTTTTTTTTTGTAATATGTTGAGGATAAACTATGGCTTGTAAATTCAGTCTAGCAACAAAGGTTCTTTTGAGACATTGAACGTTGTTGAGTTATGTTCAATTTCTGATTTGGATGAGATGAGAAGGAAAATATTATCGAAGATTAAAGACCAACTTGAAGGTGGTTGTTGATCGAGACATCAAAGAAGAAAAAGTGAGATTCGACATCAAGGAAGGTTATTTTTGATAGTCAACAATGAGGTGAAGAATATGTATGAATTCAAGAAGTTGCAATTTTGTGAGGTTTTCTCAAGTCACTATCTCCAGGAAAGAAAAGTAACTGTTATTTTTTAATGGAAAGATTGATTGTGTGTTTGCCTTTATTTTCCATCAGAGTGGAGTAGAGCAAGAAGAAAAAGTGGGTTAATAAGTTGTTCTTAAATGTTGTTTACAAAAGAAAAAGGAAGTTGTAGAAAAAATAATGTTGCAAAGGTATTCATAGCTATCAAAGGTAAATCATATTATTGATTTCTACGTTAAAGTTGTAGTTGTTAAAGTGTTGTTAATATTGAAGAAGAAATTGAAGAAGAGTGAAGGTAAATAGAGAAATTGGTGTAGTAGAATCAAGAAATCAATCAAGTGAGTTTAAAAGTATTTTGTTACAATGATTAAAGTTGGTAAATGAGTTAAGAAATAGAAAGATGGTTTAGAAGAACTCAAATAACTTCATAAATTTGGTAAGAAAGTTTCTATAGAAAAAATTGGACAATCGATAAAAATGTATGATTTTGAAATTTAATTAATGTTAAAGAAAATAATGAAGCTCTAGAAGAAAGATTAAAGCTATTTGATGAAATGAAAGAAAAGATAAAAGGATTAGAAAAAAAGAGTACTTTACAAAAGGAATAAATAATAAAATTGAAAGAAGAAAATGAATGTTTGAAATTAAAACCATTGGTATGTGATGTTGCATGTGGTATAGAAGATATGATTTGTTCAGTTGATGAATCAATTGGTTTGTGTGATAAAGCTGAAACAGTTTGTGAAAAAGAATGTAAGAATGATGATAATAATGTGTTTGAATCTACAAACCATGTTAGTTGTAATGAAAACAATGTTAGTTTGAAAACAATGAAAACAATGGGATACAAAGGATGAGGATTAGGAAAGAATGAACAAGGAATTAGAGAACCACTTGAGCCAATTGTAAGGCCAAAGTATGAATGCATTGGATTTGTTACAAAAAAAACTAAAAATGATGTAATAAATGAAACAGGTTCAAGAAATGAAGCTCAAGGAATGCAATGCATATAATGTTCCCATTGTAGTAGGAAAGGGTGTTGAATCTCAGTTGTGTTTACAGTTTGTCCTTGATGACAAAATCTCTTTCAGTTTGCTCTCATTGATAATCTGTCTCAGGATGGTTCTCCTTGCACATCACAGGTTTTGGATTTTTCTCTTTTAGGCTTATTCATATCAGAGTAAGAATGGCAGAGTCTCCCTGATCCACTTTGAAATGTCTGAGTTGCCTATCGGCAAGACATTTAAGATGTCATGGCGATTGAATTTATCTAACAAGTTGCTATTGGCATGAGTTTGGCCGTCGGGCTGAGGCCTTAGCGAAGACATATTGTTTCCCCGACTTGTGCATGTGGATGTCTATCGGCGAGACATTCACGTGGTTTCGGTGACTAAGGATGATCTTATCAGAAAAGGTTGTGGCTATCGGGGTGGTGTCTCACTAAGATCTGTATGTCTCTCTGACTTGTGCACATGGAATGGTTCATCGGCATGAGTCAGATGGTTGGGCTAACGTCTTGCCGAATTCAAGATGTCTTGGCAACGGGTGCACTTTGGGATCCCTTCAACATAAGTTATGATCTGTGGTAGGAGGTCTTGGTGAGTTTCATTTGTCTCACCGACCATGCACCAAAAGATCTTATCGACAAAGGATGAGGCTTCGCTGAAATGTCATAGCGAATGTTCAATGTCACATCGACCACTATTGGACAACTGCCTTTGGCAGGACATTTTGGAAGTCTCAGCAAATAGGTGTGATTTCGGGGTGTTTCGATATGAATGAAATGATCTACAAGATGTCTCCCCGATGGTTTGAAGTTGCAGTGACATGTATTGTACAGTTGGTCTCATCAGCAAGAAAAACATTATGTTACAATGACATCACACAAGGGGTTTCTATTAAAGGCTCATCGGTGTGAGATTGATACTATCTTGGCGAACTAGGGTGAGTTCGGGATGTTTTGGAAAAACAAGGGGCAGTCTATATAGTGTCTCCTCGACTTCATATTGTCTCAGCGACACGGGGTGAAAAGTGACTCTCAAATTTTTTTTTTGAAGTCTACAAGAGGTCTCAGCGATATCGTTTGGTCATAGTGATTGTAAATGAAAGGCCTTTGGCGAAAGGATGGTAAAGTCTTAGCGAATCAGAGTGGATAAATTGTTTTGGTGAAACTTAATGTATTCTATGAAACATCTTCCCGAAAGTTGAAGGTTATAGCAACTCTTAAGAGTAAAAAGGGCTTTCGGTGTGTCTTAGTGTGCTCTACGAGAGGTCTCCCCGAGAGTGATAAGTCATGGTGACTGTGAACGAAACAAAAGAACATCATTGAGAGATATCCTTGGGTCTCAACGAAAGCTCGTAAAGATAAAAATTTTGATATAATAGTTTATAGTCTATGAGATGTCTCACCAACTTCACAGAGTCTTAGTGATATCTATGGGGATGACTGACTACATTATAAATTGCCTTCGACAGAACTATCTACTTGTCTTAGTTAATTGTTATGAAGACTCAAACTCTGTGGCCATTTATGGAAACTTCAAAATATAGTTGTAGGTTGACATCATGGATTTGCATCGAATCTCAGAACCGTTACATGACAACATATTCATTGATTTTTCTCTTTGAGCAATTGCGTTTTTTGTTTTAATAGGATGATTTGCAGCTCTCTGGATAAGTGTTACTATTGACTTTTAATCATCATCTACGTCTATCAGTATTCAACTTTATATTCAAAAATTAGCAAGAGAATCTGAAGATCTGGTGAAAAAATGTTTTGAAGATTTCTTCACAATCGACATACTTGAAATGTAATTAAATACTTGTGTTGAAAACTAAAAAAAAAGGTTGTTGATTTTGTAATTCTGAGAGTATCATTCCTTGTCTGTATGGAAATGTATGAATGAACTCTACAAAAAGATATGTGCTTATATGAAAATAGAGAAATCCTTTGAGTCTTTATTATTGTTCAAAATATTTTGAGGGGTTGATACTTCTTGAGATGGGTGTCTCAAGATGAGGGGCTAGTGCTCCTTGAGTGGGTGCTCAAAAATTAGCCTATAAGGCATTGTGAACTTTTGTTTAAAAAGGTTAAGCCTAGAAGGAATTTAGGGAGTGGTTTTTATACCCCAGGAGGGTTTTCCACTCAGTAAAATCTAGAGTCTTCTTGTTCTTCTGAGTTCCCTTTGCTTTACTATGTTGTTGATTCAGTTCACTATTTGGTTATTATATTTCTCAATTTAGTTTATGAATGATTACATTCAACTCATGAATGCATTAATTAGAGTATATTGAGATTAAATCTGAGCTATGATTTTTGAATTTAATGAAAATTGGTCAAATCTGATAAGACATTGATTCACCCCCCCTCTTAGTGTCATTTTAACTCCAACAAAGGGAATATAAAAGATAAATGTTAGGATTTACATCCATGTAGAATATGCAGTTTGAGGAATCATTGTGAAAAAATGTGTTAGAATAAAGAGTGGAAAATGAATCTATAATAGGATGAATGAAAATGAACCATGGTTGGAGTTTTGGATCAAATTGGAAAAAATTGATAGGTGTGTTCAAAAGGTTGTTCAAATGCAAATGTTCACATGTCAAAGATTATAGACATCAAGAAAGGTTTGAAGGTTCAACATGTCATGGTCTTGCAAGACATCAAGCAAAATGGAAAGCTACAGATAGTGAGAGTACTTCTAGATTGAAGTATTGAAGATTTGAAAAGTAAAGGTTTGAAGGATTGCCACAACAATTAGTGACAACTGGAAAAAGATCCGCAAATCTTAAAGATAGTTTGAAGATATTATACAAGAAAAGGATTTGAGTAAGTTATCAAACTTGATGAAAGGGTACATTTGAGTTTCAAGTGATCTGAAGATCAGTTGGAGGTGAAAGTGCATGAAGACACCAAGATCAATGGTCATAATCAAATATGGTGGAATTAAATTTTTGTAGTGAAGTGAAGTAGAATGAGGGAGATTACTTTCCAGAAATGAAGAAATTGGATTTGAAGATTGCAAATAAGGAAATTGCAAAGAAGAATTCTTAAAGATAAAACTTGATCATTGTGAATGGCCTTCATTGTCTAGTAGTGAATAAGTGAATGTAAATGGGTACTTAATAAGGCTGTAGGCTAGGACCCATCTTTTCTAGATTATGGAGGGACATTTAGAGTAATTAGCATAATTCATTTATGGGGGGATGTTGGTAAATAAATAAATTATTAGTATAATATTATCAACATAGACCAACCGACCAATCCGAAATGTGCTTAGTCGAGAACGTGCTAAATACTATCGCCTTCCCCATCTAGAACCTTCAGGACGAGTTCTATTTCATTTTCCATAATAAACTCCATAAATAACACAATGCTACAGTTTGTATTGAATTAAATGTATGATGATCTATAAATTCAATGGAAGAGCTGTGATCATCAGTGCTTAGGTTTTCATGTCTAATTTAATCTATGTTTTATGTCTGTGTTTTATCTCTATCTCTGTGTCTCCTCCATCTATTAGTGCAATTTTTTCCTTCAGTTTGTTGTTGGAGTTTCATAGTTTTTTGAGGAACCAATAGTACTGCTAACATAAAAATGTGGAAGGTTGACTCCATGCATATTTGTCTATCCAGAGATGCTATTAGAGTGTTCTTGGTTAGATTAGGCTTCTACAACATTTCATTGGTTCTAGATGATTCTCTATGTTCCAAAAATCTAGAGGGGGTTGTCCCATTCGTAAAATCATTATTAAAGATCAAAATGTTGCATGGTTTAGATCTAATTATGTGCCTTCACCACTTTCCCAAATCTTATGCTCTAATATTCTACTTTCACTTTTGTCTAATATCAATCTAATTTTGCATAGAGGAAAATTAAAATACAAATATGTTTGCATTATATGTTGTAACTTGGTTGCATACAATTTTAGCTTCTCAAAATAACATGCAAAATGTAAACAAAACGGTCAAAAAATTTCATGTATAGATGGAAATATGCATAATATTGATGTCTACATTTTTATTTTGAATTTATCTACATAGGGGAGAGGGGCCCATAGTGGAGCACCCTAACTTTGTGTTTCTCAAAATCCTACATGGAATTTCAAATCAGTCCCAATTTTGTACAACAGTTTATTTGGCAACTCACTTGCTTAAAAAATTTAATTTTAGAGACACAACATCAAATATGATGCCACATCAACATTCTTTTTGTTAAGGTATTAAAAAATGCTAAAAAAAATTGAGACCGATAGTGGTGCACTAAGTCATGTTTTATTGGTGTGCCAATGTGGCATCACATGATTTTTTAGTTTGTGTAATTTATGGATAAAAAGTGTTATGCAATTAGATAATAAGATGCTCCACTATGAAGCCCACTGAGGACTACTTCTATCCCCACTATTGGAGCCCACTCCACTATGGGCCCCTCTCCCCTAGTGCACCTTAGGCTTTTTGTTGGTATGTGGCGACTGATCATGCTATACTATACACCCTAGCATGTATCCTTGCTAGGGTCTGGGGCCGGGTCGGGCACCGGGTGGGGGTTCGGGGGCGGCAGCCTCTGAGAAAAATTTTCTTCCTACTTTTTCGTGTTGTCATCGAAAAAAAGGAAAAATCAATGAAAAAGGAAAAAAAACTCGATTTTGTAGAACCCTAATCTGGAAGCTTCTAAGCTTGTTAAAAAGGGGTTCGGATGGGGGTTACAGTATGATGAAAAACGTGATTATTCACAAGATTGTAATAGATTTTGCATTGGATAATAAAATAATTAGATGGCTTCGGTTTGGTGGATGTAGCCCAGATTGGGTGAACCATGTTAAATTCTTTGTGTTATAATTTATTCTATGTGTGTTTTAGTTTCTCTATTTATTAATTAAATCTACATTTAATTGTTATATACCATCCATTTCTAACCCTAACAAGTGGTATCAAAGCAGGTTATGTTTCTATTATTGTCTATAGGAAGGTCTCACGGTTGAGTGGGAGTAATGGCAGATGAGGGTAAGAAGGTTGAGAAGTTTAATGGGAAAAACTATCAGTTATGGAAGATGCAAATGGAGGACTACCTCTATCAGAAGGATTTATGGCGGCCATTGGAAGGGAAAACCAAGAAACCCACAACAATGTCTGATGAGGACTGGGATATTTTGGATAGAAAGGCTCTTGGTAGTATTTGTTTATGTCTGGCACAATCAGTGGCGTTCAATATTACAACAACAAAGACAACTCAAGAGTTGATGGAAACCTTAGTGAAGTTATATGAAAATCCTTTCGCTTCGAATAAGGTATTTCTTATGAAATGTTTATTTAATATGAAAATGGTAGAAGGTGGGTCAGTTACTAATCATTTAAATGAGTTTAATACGGTCACCAGTCAATTAACTTCTGTAGAAGTAGAATTTGATGAAGAAGTTAGGGCTCTTTTGATTTTGTGTTCTTTCCCTAAAAGCTGGAATAGCTGTTAGCAATTATGTTTCTGGTTCAAATACATTGAAATTTGATGATGTTATTGGTGTTATTTTGAGCGAGGAAATTCATAGGAAAAGCTCAGGTGGAACATCCACATCAGGCAGTGTTTTGAATGCAGAAAGCAAGGGAAAAACAAAGGAGAGAGGAAACAATTCTAGAAATCGTGGGAAGTCACGAGGAAAATCAAAGGACAAAATGTCCCAATCTAGAGACAAGAGGGATTGCTGGTACTGTGGTAAGCCAGGTCATTTAAAGAAATATTGCTAGTCTTGGAAAAATAAAAGATTAAAAAAAGAAGGAAGTAAAGAGGAAAATGTTGTAAGTAATAAATTTGATGAGGATGCTTTGATTCTTTCCCTTGATAATGCTGATGATTCTTGGGTGTTAGATTTGGGGGCTTCATTTCATGCTACCCCCCATAGAAGTTATTTTCTTGATTATGTCCAAGGGGATTTTGGGCCTGTTTATTTAGGAGATAACGAACCCTGTTAGATTGTTGGAAAGGGAAGAATCAAGATTAAGTTGCAGAATGGGAATCATTGGCTAATACATGAAGTAAGGCATGTTCCAAAGTTAAGCAAAAATTTAATTTTAGTAGGGCAACTAGATGATGAAGGTTGTGTTGTTACATTTAGTGATAAAAATTGGAAGGTCACAAAGGGTTCCTTAGTGGTAGAAAAAGGTGTGAAAGTAGGCACCTTATATCTTTGTACAAGTCATATTGTTCCTTCTACTTTAATTGTTATGGAAAAAGGTCAATGTTCAGGAACAATTGCTGCAGTTCAGTAGGTAGAAGATCATACAGTTGTTGTGGACTCTGAATCAACACTATGGCATAATAGACTTGGGAATATGAGTGCAATGTATGAAAGTAATTTATTCAAATAATGTTTTACTAGGTCTAAAATGTGTTAATATGGATTTCTGTAAAAGTTGTGTATGGAAAACAAAAGAGAGTAAGTTTTCTCAAGGATGGGAAGCAAAAGAAAGATGAGAAATTGGAGCTTGTGCATATAGATGCATGGGGACCAGCTCAGGTATCTTCTCTCAATGGCTCTCTGTATTATGTTATATTAATTGATGATGCAACTAGGAAGGTATGAATTTATTTCCTTAGGCAAAAATATGATGTGTTTGAAACTTTTAAAAAAAGGAGAAGCTTGGTTGAGAATGAGACGGGTAAAAAGCTAAAATGTCTCAAATTTGACAATGGTGGTGAGTATTGTAGCAAAGAGTTTGAATATTATTGTTCCTCTAATGGTATTCGTAGGAAGAAAATGGTTCCAAGGACTCCACAGAAAAATGGAGTGGCTGAGCACATGAATAGAACAATAATAGAGTGTGCACGGACTATGAGATTGCATGTTGGGCTGCCTTTAAAAATGTGGGCAAAGACTGTAAACACTGTTGTTTATTTAATTAATAGAGGTCCCTCTAATCCTTTGGGTTGTGGTATTCTAGAGGAAGCATGGAAAGGTAAGAAGGTGAGTTATTCTTTTCTCAAAACCTTCAGTTGTGAAGCATTTGCACATGTAGATTCTAAAAATAGAACCAAGCTTGATGCAAAATCAAAGAAATGTATATTTGTTGGATATGGCATTAATGAATTTGGTTATAGGCTTTGGACTTTTGAAAATTAGAAAATTGTGAGAAGCGGGGATGTCATATTCAATGAGAAAGTGTTTTACAAAGATCTGTTGCTACAACATAAGAAGAAAGAAAATGATTATGCAGTGTTGGATGATATTCCAAACAATGATGTTTTAGTGGTTCCTCATGCTCCGCAACAACAACAACAATAATTACCACAAACTAATGTGAATGTTAGATGATCTTCAAGGATAAGTAGACCTCCAGAAAGATTCTCTCCCTCTTTGTATACTATTTTGTTAACTGATACCAGTGAACCAAAATATTATGATGAAGCTATGTAGGTGGATACCAAGGTTCAGTGGGAGCATGGAATGGAAGAAGAAATTAACTCCTTGTTGAAAAATCAGACTTGGGAATTATGCAAGTTGTCTGCAAGTAAAAAGGCTTTACCAAACAAATGGGTTTATAGGCTGAAAGAGGAGGATGGAGGTAAGAAAAGATTTAAAGCCATATTAGTTGTAAAGGGATTTGCACAGAAAAAAGGTATTGATTTTGATGATATTTTTTCTCTAGTTGCTAAAATGACTTCTATTCGTATTGTTTTAAGTATTGTGGTTGCTGAAGATTTGCATTTAGAACAACTTGATGTTAAAACAATCTTTCTCTATTGTGATTTGGAAAAGGAAATATATATGGAACAACCACAAGGATTTGAGGTCAAAGGCATGGAGAAACTAGTGTGCAGATTGAAGAAAAGTTTATATGGCTTGAAGCAAGCACCTCGGCAATGGTACTTGAAATTTGATAGTTTTATGGCTGAGCAAGGCTACAATAGGTGTAATTATGACCATTATGTTCATTTTAAGAGGTTGGATAATAACAACTACATTATTTTATGTTTATATGTTGATGACATGCTTGTAGCTAGGTCTAACATGGATCACATAAGTGAGCTAAAACAACAGTTAGCAAAATATTTTGCTATGAAGGATTTGGGGGAAACCAAACAAATCCTTGGTATGAAAATTTGTAGAGATAGGAAAAATAGAAAATTATTTTTATCTCAGGCTAATTATGTTGAAAAGGTGTTGCAGAGATTTCATATGGAGAATGCAAAAGTTGTTAGCACACCTTTTCCAAGTCATGTTAAATTGACTAAGGATATGTGTCCAAAGACACAAGAAGAGGAAGAAAAAATTTTCAAGGTACCATATGCTTCAACTGTAGGCAGTTTAATGTATGCCATGGTATGCACAAGATCAGATATTGCACATGTCGTAGGAGTTGTTAGTAGGTATTTGAGTCATCCTAGAGTTGAGCATTGGAATGCGGTAAAATGGATTCTTAGGTACTTGAGAGGTACATCCAATAAATATTTATGTTTTGGGGGCACTAATACTAATTTAAAAGGCTATGTTGACTAAGATCTAGCAGGGGATATAGATACTAGGTGGAGTACCATAGGTTATGTATTTACAGTTGGTGGGACAATAGTGATTTGGATTTATCGATTGCAAAAGGTGGTTGCTTTATCCACCACAGAGGCAGAGTATGTTGCTACAACAAAGGCAACAAAGGAGATGATATGGCTGCAAATTTTCATGGATGAGTTGGGAAAACAACAGGGTGGAAATTACTTGTTTACTGACAGCTAGAGTGCTATACGTCTTACAAAGAATTCTGCTTGCATTCTAAAACAAAACACATACAGTTGAGATATCATTTCATTTGGTCAGTGTTGGAGGATGGACAGGTCAAGCTGGACAAGATACATATAGATGCCAATCCATTGGATATGTTTACGAAGACAGTGAAAAGGGAGAAGCTAAGCTCCTCTTTAGCTTCGGTTGGCCTTCAAGGTTGAATTCAAGTATAACAGAGCAGCAAGGTCCAAGTTACTTATTTCCAGTGGGAGCTATAAGTGCAACAGTGTCGTCTAGAATTAGTCTCCAAGTGGGAGATTGTGTTGGTGTGGAGCCTGATCAGTCTCCAAGTGGGAGATTGTTGGTATGTGGTGACTGATCATGCTATACTGTACACCCTATTCTATTTGTGTTTTAGTTTCTCTGTTTATTAATTAAATATGCATTTAATTGTTAGATATCTGCCATTTCTAATCCTAACACTTTTTTCATATTAAATAGACATTATATCTCTCTATATTTGAACTATTTATTTTTTATGTGCAGTTTCCTATGATTTGTAGGTTCCATTTCTTTATATTTGTATATTTTGATATTTTTTAAAAATTTAATCTATATTTTTCAAAAAAATTATTTTATATTTTTTAACTATTATTTTATAGTACATTTTTATATAATGAATATTTTATTTTAAAAATAATATTATAATTGTATTTATTTTATTTTATAATTGTGAGTGAATGCAATAGTCATCATTAGACTAATTCTAATATTATGTTTTATATGTTTATTTATATTTCTTATTTAATTATATATTTATTTTATACATAACAAATATTATAATTATATTTTTCATTCTAAATTATATAATACATCTTATTTAATCTAATCTCACATATATATATTGTTATTTAAAATTAATCTATACAAAATTAGAAGAATTAATGAAAAAGGGGCTAACCATATAATAATTAAAAATTATATATTACCTATTATTATAATTATATTGATGATGGTTATTGCACTCACTAACTATTATAAAATATAATAAATAAAATAATATAATTAGAGATATGTAGAGGGATATCTAGAGCATGGGTGGTGCCACAATAATGGGTTACACTTTTTGGGACATTCTAATTTATGCCTAAAATCATATATTTTTAGAAAATATAATGATTTAAGGATTGAAAAGTTCCATTTAAAGGATTTTAATTAAAGAGGGTTTGATAAAACCCCCTTAGATAAAACCCCCTTGGATAGAACCCCGCTAATTTTAAACCATACCTATAATGGAGTCTCCTCTACACCTAGTCAAGATAAAAAACCACTTTTGATTTACCTTGATCAAATGAATTCATTTAAAATTTATGTCTTGTAAGTATGCAACCCTTATTATAAGCTTCCCAAATGTATAATTTTAAATATATTTAATTTAATTATTATATTTATTTTTTATTTCTTATGAATGTAGGTTTTCAATGAACATGAAGGTTCTGTTTCACACATACAAAAAAAAGGAAAATAGAGAAAAATTTCTAAAAAATACATGTACACTAGCTATTGATGTCCTTATTCTAACAAAAAAGAATAAGTTAATTCAAATGCATACAAAAATAATTATGTGGTTGAAAGAACACCTCTGTCCAAATTATAATTGTTTTGATTAGAAAATTAATTTAAAAAAAATGCAACAA
Organism: Sequoia sempervirens; assembly: GCA_007258455.2. Taxonomy (NCBI): domain Eukaryota; kingdom Viridiplantae; phylum Streptophyta; class Pinopsida; order Cupressales; family Cupressaceae; genus Sequoia; species Sequoia sempervirens. The sequence goes on along the minus strand of VDFB02000013.1, from coordinate 132,180,649 downwards.
AAAATTATGAAAAAATATCCATGCACTAGATTTTGGTGTGAAAATTTTGTATTTTAAAAATTAGAATTGTATTCTTTCTATAAAAAAAGTTATGCGGTTGAAAGTAAACATCACTTTTAAAAAAAAATGTTTAGTAGAAAAAATAAGTTATTAAATGTTACATAAAAGGATTCACAATTTATTTTTAATTCTTTTAAAAAATATAATTAGAATCTACACACAAAATCTTACAAATTACTAGTTTGCTTCATCTTCAAATTCTTAATGGTTTAGCTGCTAAAGGTGTAAGAAAGTGAAGATCTAGTGAAAAATGTTGATTTCAATGTCAAGTGATGCAGGATCATCCAGTGGTGTAAGGACAATCTTGCATCACACAAAAATATTGTATTTTCATTTTATTTGTAGTTTCCTTGTTTTATGGTCCATGGTGACTCATGTAGTCTTTGGGATAGTTAAAAGTTTGAAACAAAATAAAATAGTCACCTATTATTTTTAATAAGTCAACCTATTTGATTCCTATGGACACAAAAATTTACCCCAAGGAGTGGAATTGGAAAATAATATTTTTGGTAAAAGAATCATCTCAAAATCTTGTACTGTTTGGAAGGTATTAACTTTTCATACAAGGCACAAAATCTCCCATCTTTTAGATCTAGTGAAAAATGGTTGTAGATATCTTCACAAGCTTTCCAACAATATATTACAATTGAAAATTTGACGGGCGGATCAAAAGTTATGACCCCGAGAAGTTGTACATATATAAATATAAAATAAAAAATAAATAAAAATCTTCTAGAGCAAGAAATAGATGGTGGAATTTTGAGCGCCAAAATGGGGTTACACATTCTAGAATATTTTAAGGGAGTTACACTTCTTGGATAAAGAGGGAGAATAGGGGTTACAAAGGGGAGCTTTGGTAGTGCAAATCGTGGTTTTTGGCTTGTAGATTTTAGTAATGAAAATGTCCATGTGGTTGTAGTATGTTATTTTCTAAGTATTGTAATTTCACTTCATCAAGATAATAGAAAGGAAGATTTTCTTTTTGCATTTTCCATTTATCTCTTTTGTTTAGTTGTGTGTGTGTGCTTTTGTAAGGGGAGTACCCTCATCATCAAGTTTGGCCAAAAACTATAACCTGTTATTGTGGAATCACCCAACTATTATTTTTATTCCCCTCTATTTTCAAATAAACCCTTCAATTTAACTTACTTGTCTCTAATATGATTTAGATTAACAAAGAAACCCTTGATTTTATTAAGTAGTTCCTCTTGAATTTGTGTTAAGCTTTTTTCCCCTTTAAATGCCATACAATAAGTTCACCTACCATTGAGATGAATATGGTATATACCATTACCATACTATACAATTTTCATGAAAGAGCTTCACCTTTCTAGTACATTAAGTTACACAGGCGGTTGTCATTGCACCAAAATATCAACTTGTTAATGCCCCAATACAACCGTTGGATTTATACAAGATTAAGATCCAAAGGATGTAGTTAAACCATGCCATGAAGCCCAAGCGTTGTGCTAGACCATGCCTACCATAAGAAGAGGAGACCAAGGGAGAAACCTTGCAACAATCCCCCTAGTGCAAGCGAGGGGTTCGAACCTGTGACCTTGGCTCTGATACCAATTGTTATACAGACAGTTGTCATTGAACCAAAAGATTGACCTATTAATGCCTAATAAAGCCATTGGATTTATATACAAGATCAAGATCCACAAGAGGTGGTTAAACCATGTCATGAAGCCCAAGTGCTATGCTATCCCATGCCTACCATAGGAAGAGGAGACCAAGGGTGACACCTTGCAGCACATTACTACCTTATGAGCACTAAATTTCTATCATTTTTAAGTCCTTATATGAAGGATACTAGTATATGAAGACCTTTATTTGTATAATTTGATCACTTTTTCTTTTTTTAATTGGATTTTTTAATAACAAAGGATTATTAATAATTAAGTTTCTAACCTATTAATAATTTAATATACTTCACAATTATGACTATTTCTATATGCTTAAAATTTAATCATTAAGTGATCTAATATATTGTATGGACAAACATGTTTTGAAATTTCATTAAGTTTCAACTAACAAGAGAAATTGTGTTACAACCACAATGCTTGTTTCATAATTTACTAATTATAAATTCTCTTGATTCACTTATGTTAGGAAATGATTGGACATACAAATAGTCATGATATCATTGAACTCTCTAGAAAAAAATACAACCAAAAGTATACAGAGCCCCTTCATGCTAGTGGATTCCACCATCATGGTAGTGGTGGTGCTTATTTAAATTTTAGCTCTCTGAGTTATTTTGATCCTTTGAAATTCCTAAAAACTTTATGTTTTACAAGGGTTTCTTTAAAATTTTGCATTTAGGGCTTTGGAAAAACCCTAAACCTTTCTTGAAACCCTAGGTTATGGTCAAGCCCCTTGCACATTTGTTATATTTGGGCATTGATTTTTGGTTTTGGTATCCTAGCCTTTTAAGTTATGACTTTGAGGCCTCTGTCCCTTTTGTTTACCGGCCCCATTTACTAGAAAATCGGTTGATCTTGTTACCTTCATGTATTTTTAATGCCGTTTAATACTTGTTGAGTCCCACAAGATACGTGACATCATTTCACATAGTATCTTTAGTTCATGAGTGCTTTTTATGTTACTATTTTCCTACCGCGAGTTTGTGAAATGATCCTTTGCTTCTAGTTGTCATTGACATGTATGGGTCTTAGGCCAATCAAATCATAATCTTTGTTATCTCACACTCTTCTCAAATGGTAACTTGTTTTTCTAATTCCCAATAACTTAATTTTCCTAGAAAATTACTTTAATTATGTCTTATCAAACTCCTTTCCTAATGGTCAATATGTTTTGATTACCACATGTGCCTTTTAGACCTTTTAAGTCACTCTAGCTATCTGCATTGTGGGGCCCTCTATTTTGATAACGTTGTCTCCATGAACGAGAAAAAATATTTTGTAAATGAAATAAGAAGGGGTTATTTATGTTGAGTTGAGTTTCTATTCCCTCAAACTCCCAAAATTATGCCACATGTCTTGTCTTGTCTAAATTGTTAGTGTTTCACAAAGGAAATCATTGTTGGGGAAGTGTATAAGATATTCCTTTTGTTCCCGCTAGTCTCTAGAATGATAACATGTGTCTCAACACTATGCAATAGGAAGATAGGTTTTCCTTTATGAAAATAATTTCAAATCTCCATGATCACCATTGATTTCCATTAGATTGATGGTCCACATTAAAAAATAGAGAATGACTAATATTTTCTATGTGTTCAATCCTGTGAAGACATTGATGGAAAATTTGATATATATCTACCAAATTATCAATGGAATTGGATTAATTACATCTATTTACCTCATTCAAGACACAAAGTGAAGGTTATAAAGAAAAACTATTGTGTATTTCCTAGTGAACAATGGTATTCATAACATTTTTAGGTTGTACAAAAGTAAAAAAATAGTAAGTAAATTCAATCTATCTATGTGTGCTATGATACAAAAGAAGAAGAATTTATGGTTTCCTAGAGTTATAAATTAAATTAGGGTTTTGAAAGGGTGGAAATTTGTAAATTGTTTAAAGAATATTCTTTGAAGTTTTAAAATTTCAAAAGCCTTAGTTTGTAAACATTAAAGCCCTTAGATGGAAACCATGGCCGGAACATCAAGGGGTATAAAAAGGGGGTTGGATGATGACATTATGGCTTAGCTTATTGGGTCATTTGAGAGGCCAAAAATGGAACAAAGTTCAATAATTCTATCTAATAGAATTCCAGATAAGATTGAGAATTGTAGGGACCCCATTATTCTAGTTCAAAGGTATGCCCTTTTTAAACATGCCTTTAGAAAATGACTGGCTAAAAATCCCCATTTACAACATCTAGAGACTAGGGTTGGGGAGATTGGTGCTGCCAAATGTGTTTATCAATGTTGACCTAATCAGGGGAATTTTACAAGCCTCTAACCCCGAGAAGAGGGTATTATGTATGAAAGATGGGAAATTTTTTATGCACTATGTATTGTATTATGTACTTAGGGGAATTAACAAGATAATACCAAATCCATAGTAACAAGTATAGGGTAAAATAGTTACCAAGTTTCAAGCCCAAAGGGCCAAACACATAATTGAGAAGGTTTGTAAGTGGGGAATGAGAACATGATGTAAATTCAAAGACTGTTTTATACGAATAAACTTTTCCTTGTGCCAAGTGTTGGGGGTAGATTACAAGCCCCATATTCTAGTGAATCTGATGGTGTTAGTTGTTGATATCCGAAGCAAGGATGTGAATAAGCCTTATTATTATGGTGTGGGTGCTACCACAATATTGGGTTACACTTTTTGGGACATCCTGATTTTTTCCTGAAATAAAATATTTTTAGAAAATATAATGATTTAAGACTTTAAAGGTTTCATTTAAACGATTTTAATTAAAGATGGATTGATCCAACCCCCTTAGATCAAACCCCCTTGGATAGAACCTTGTTATATTTAAACCATACCTATAATTGAATCTCCTCTACACCTATCAAAATGCTGATAAAAAACCACTTTTGATTTACCTTTTGGGTGATCAAATGAATTCATTTAAAACTTATGCTTTTTAAGCATGTAGCCCTTATTATAAGCTTCCTGAAAAGTATAATTTTAAATATGTTTAATTTGATTATTATATTTTTTTTTTTATTTCTTGTGAATGTAGGATTTTTCAATGAACATCAAGTTCTTTGTTTCACACAAATGAAAAAATAGAAAAATAGAGAATTTTTTTTCTAAAAAATACATGTACACTAGGTATTGATGTCCTTATTCCAACAAAAAAAGAATAAGTTAATTCAAATGAATACAAAAAAAGTTATGCGGCTAAAGTACACCTCTCTCCAAATTATAATTACATTGAATTGGAAAATTAATTAAAAGAAAAAATGTAACAAAAAATTATGAAAAATATCCATGCCCTAGATATTGGTGTGAAAAAACTGTATTTTAAAAATTAGAATTGTATCCTGTCTATTAAAAAAGTTATGCGGTCTGAAGTAAACATCACTTTTTAAAAATGGTGATTAGTAAAAAAATAAGTTGTTAAAAATTACATAAAATGATTCACAATTTATTTTTATTTTTTAAAAAAATATAATTATAATCTACACAAAATATCTAACAAATAACTAGTTTGATTCATCTTCAAATTCTTAATGGTTTAGCTGCTATAGGTGTAAGAAAGTGAATATCTGGTGAAAAATCTTGATTTTAATGTCAAGTTTGGCCAAAAATTGTAACCCATTCTTGTGGGATCACCCGTGGCTACATTACAAATGAAATTCACAAAGTTGCGAGATCTATTAAAGTAGATAGTGTTAAAAGGTGCAAGGCAACTTAGAGGGGGGTGAATCAGTTGTCACAAAATTCAAACTTAAACTTCAACACTTAACAATTTCACAACCACACTATTTTGTTATTAAGTATGTGCATGGAACATAGATAACATAAAGTAAATCAATACAATGAACACCATATTTTTACATGGAAAACCCAACAAGGGAAAAACCGTAGTGAGGATTAACTCACAATATAAAGTAGTTTAAAAACTGAATGTATAAGGGTCACTGCCAAGGGTTCACTGCCTTGAATTAGATTCAATGTCTGGATCCAAAAGCTCATTGTTTACAAGGGAGGCTCACTGCCTACAAAAATATTCACAAAATAAAATTGGGCTTCACAACCAAAATGAACTGAGAATAGTGCACCTAACAAGTGTTGATGTAGTTCTAGTGATGCTCAATAGACTGACTTGACACACTTCATCATTTTTACTCTTCTTTACATTCACATTCACTATTGCTTCATTGATTACACATTCACTTTGTACACACTTTCAAAAACTTTTTCAACACATATATATACTTGATCTATCCACAAGCATCAATGAGGTTGGCCTAATTAGATGCATCTCCTTACTAAAAATACCAACCAGTTGGCTTCAAGTATTCACAAAATTTTCCCAAATAGTAATTTTCAAATGCTTAATATGCTACATCATGTCAGAAAAGAACTATGATAGGTCGCACATATATCCACATAACAAAATTAATTCACCATATTACAACTAATCCAAGAAGTTGGCCAAAAATAGACTTCATTACAAAAATTAATCAACATAATAATGCCAATATGCCATACGAGCACTAGAGCACATGAAATTTTGATCATACATGCCTTCAACAACCATAAACCATTTCCCAAAACCGCAAGCATTAACTACCAACTGCAAAGGATTGCAGACTAGAATACCAGAGGGTATAGCTTGAATAATGGTTCAGATACTAGACCAAAATACCAAATTAAGCATTGACTTAGACTTGAAATCACAACATGGTGACATCAATGACAACACAAAACTATAGAGATGATCATTCTTCTTCGTTCTTCCAACAATCTCCCCCTTTGTCATTGATAACAACATGTGCCAAAAAATTCAAAAACGCTCCTCCAATCTTGTCAACTTTCCAAATCTCTCCTCCTTTGACATCAATGACAAAGGGCAACCAAAAAGATGTAAACATGGTGACATAAAAATTGCAAAAAGATTCCAATTCATAAAAAAACTTCTAGCCATCCAAAAAATTTCAAATCATTCAACAACAATTCAATTTTGTTCATCTTATTCAGATTCCTTTTTCTCTTTCTTTTCTTCTTTTCCAAAATAGACAAAACAACATAAATTGAACATTCAAAATTAAGTAAAAATAACATTCTTCACCTCAAACACCTTCTTGTACCTTTCTTTGATAATTGGATATAACATCTTCCAACTAAATGTAGCTAAATCCATTCTTGTGCAAAAGCTTTCCAATAGAACCAACAGAGTAAAGGAAGATGACCGATATGGGTACTATCTTTCACAATCTTCTGTGTCAAAAATATTCTGGAAAGATGGTCTAATTGGACCTCAGCAGTCTCCTTAAGGAGCCAAAAAGTCTTTACCACATCATCTCTTTGTCTCTGTACAACAATTAGCTTAGCTTGTAGTTCACCAACTTTCATCCTTTGTTTCCCTTCTTTGTATTCAAAGATATCAAAGTTCTTTTCAATGTTGTTCACTTCAAATTCAATTGCTTCTACTTTTGAAATTGTCTACCACAATAGGCCACCAGAGACAATATTTGTAAATTTATGATATTTCTTTAATACATTTCTTCATTTCCAAGATAAGTTCAAATAATCTCTGCTTAGCTTTAGTACATCTCTTTTCAACCAAGGCTTCAAACTTGCATCCTTTCAAACCTTCAAGCAACATTATTTGATCTCAACTAAATTTTCTAGTAAGGAGTCAGAGGCAATTGATACATCAATACCTTTTCGAAGTAGATACTTTACTAGAGCGTCATTAATTTTTTAGTTTGTCAATAGGAGAGGTTGCATTCGATATCTCACCAATCTTCTTCATCTTTCCTTTAACCAACATAAACTGGATGTCATCTGGATCAAAAGATTCAAATCCAGGAAAAGATTTTTTTTCCGTCTCTTCTGAAAAGATAGCGATGTCTTCAGTTATAGCTTTTATTTTCTTCGATTCTGAAGGGGAATCACTAATGATAGCTTCCAAATTTATTTTACCAGAGGATGAACCTACTTCAAATTGACTCGGTGCTAACATACCTGAGCATAGATTTGTTATTAAGGATGTGAAATATGATTTGCACACACTTACATTATCTGCCAATTTGATTCCAAGTATCTATAGACTTGTTTCCCACTAGGAATACTAGATTCCCACATAACATTTTCTTTTCTCAGTAGGGAGCTCAAGAAGTAAAAGACCAAGCACAGGAGCAAAGATCCAAATCGAAAGGGATAACCCTCAACCACTGAAATTCAAACATTTTCAGATATATTTTTAAGTAATAGGATACACAAATCAAACTGCCTATTTTCCTTAACCATCATATGCGCAATGTAAACAACAACAACTGAAGTTGAGCCTTCACGATTTATAAAATAGATTTTGTAAGAAACATTGTACCTTATAGCCAAATCCACAAGAGTGTTTATAAATAGAGATCAAGGGTCTTTGTTAATGCCAGTAAGTTCCTCCACATCTTTGTATTTCACAGTTTTCTTTCCATGAAGATCCCCAATACTGCATAAGCCAGTAATCGCTTCGACCACTTCCTTTTTAATTAGGTAGGGTTTGTCTAATACAATGTTGTCGTTCCTGAAATGATTCATCAAGAAAAAAATATACTATTTATTGAAGAAAACCACATAAATTCTCCCCACAAATTCATGTCTAGGGTTTTTATGTTCTGTAATTCATTTTCCTTCAGCCCTAGTTCCATTTCTTTCATCTTCAGGTGTGATCAAATTCTTCCAATTCAGCTCCTTTCAATTTTAGTGGAATGTCGCCGCTCGATCCTTTTTCCATTGTCATGCTTAACTTGTTAATATTCAACCAAAATTTTTATCCCTTTTCTTCATAGACAAAATGATAATTCCTGCTTACCCGTGAAAATTTCTTCGAATTCCCTTCATAATTGTTTCAAATTGCTTCAAGATCGCTTCAACGAACTTTTCCAATTCTTCAAATGCTCAACTAATCAAGAAGACTTACAAATTTTACCTTATACCCCATCAATTTTCCCTATAACACATTAAATGTGACAAACATCAAAAACTTGCTAAAAACATTCTTCCCAACACAGAAAACCCTAATTCAGTCCACAAATTATCATGCCAACATGTTTTCTTCTGGTTCCTTTTCCAAAACCTCTGAATACTCATTCTTCAAATTCCATCCTCATGCTAGCCTCTAACATTCCATTTATCTAGGGGTTTTTATAATTTTTTTGATAATGCTCCCCCTAAGACCATGCTAGGTCTAATTTCTAAATAAATCATTTGTACCAGACGAGGGCACAAACACATCAATAGTTTTAGGTTCTTCTTCTTCTTTTCTTCTTCCATATCTTATTCATCTCTTGCTTCATCTCTTCTTTGTCAATCTTCTTTACCAGATCATTCTTCTCTACTGGAGTTGGATGCTTTCCTTTCTTACTTCTACAAACCTTTGAGATATGTCCTAGTTTATTGCAATTATAGCAGACAACATTTTTCTAATTAGTCTGACCTCCATTACTTCTTGATCTACATTGATTTTCTTTGTGTCCAAATTTGTTACAGGTATAGTAGTAGCCATTAATGTATTGATTCATTCTTCCTCCATGAAACCTATTCATCATTACTCGACTGATCATTCTCATCAGAGATCTACATTCAGTAGCTTTATGTCCAACCTTCTTACATACAAAACATTGTCCAGTAAAGGGACCAAAAAATTGGTTTTGCTTGCTCCTAGATTCCGTTGCCTTGTGACCATATTTATTATAGGAAAAACAAATACCATTGAAAGAGGGATACCTTTGTGTATTAGGTTGTCTCATAGGTGGTCTCCTTGTAAAATTTCTTGAATTTATTTTCTGCTTTGCTTTGTCTTGAGTCATTTGATTGTCCTTAGAACTTTCACCTACATCATTTCCCAAGCCAAATTTTTCTTTACTTGGTTTCTATCCAACAAGAAGTTCTCCAAGCTTACTGGAGCTAGATATGAAACTATTCTCACAAAGTTTTTCCTTTTCTAGTTCTGCCCTCAAGTTTACTACCTCCTGTTCCAGTTTAGAGCATTCACTAGACTTATTCTGTATCATTGTATTTAGAAATTCTTCAATTCTCTTCTTTTCTTCTACAATCACTTTCAGTCCAATTATCTCTTGTTTCAGCTGCTCACTTACTTCTTTGTGTCTTTCCTTGAATTTCTTCAATTGTTCTTTCAACTTCTGGACACATTCATTTGCTTAATCAAGATTCTCTTTCCAATCTCTGTTTTCTCTTTCCACTTTGTCAATATCTTCAAGAGAAGTTTGAAGGTCTCCTTTATTAGTCATTTCTTCCATCTGATCAAACTTCAGGATCCTCCTCAAGTGGTTAATCTCTACACCAAGGAACCAAAGCTCTGATACCAATTGTTAAAAGGCACAAGACATCTCAGAGGAGGGGGGTGTATCAGTTGTCACAAAATTCAAACTTAAACTTTAACACTTAACAATTCCATAACCACACTATTATGTTATTAAGTATTAGCATGGAACAAAGATAACAAAAAGTAAATCAACACAATGAACACCAAATTTTAATGTGGAAAACCCAACAAGGCAAAAACCATGGTGAGGATTAACTCACAATATAAAGTAGTTAAAAAAATGAATGTATAAGTCTCACTGCCCTGAATAGGACTCACTGTCTGGATACAAAAGTTCACTACTTACAAGGGAGGCTCACTGCCTACAAAAATATTCACAAAGAAAATTTGGGCTTCACATCCAAAATGAATTGAGAATAGTGCACCTAACAAGTGTTGATGTAGTTACGATGATTCTCAATAGATTGACTAGACACACTTCATTATTTTTTCTCTTCTTTACATTCACATTCACTACTACTTCATTGATTACACATTAACTCTGTACGAACTTTCAAAAACTTGTTCAACACATATATATACTTGATCTATCCGCAAGCATCAATTAGGCCAGCCTAATTAGATGCATCTCCTTGCTTACCAAAAATACCAACCTTTCAGCTTCAAGTATTCAAAAAATCTTCCCAAATAGAAATTCAAATGCTTAATATGCTACATCATGTTGGAAAATACCTAAGATAGGTCACACATATATCCACATAACAAAATTAATTCACCATATTACAACTAATCCAAGAAGTCGGCTAGAAATAGACTTCATTGCAAAAAGTAATCAACAAAATAATTCCACTATGTCGTACAAGCACCAGAGCACATGAAATTATGATCATACATGCCTTCAACAACCATAAACCATTTCCCAAAACTGCAAGAATTAACTACCAACTACAGAGGATTGCAAACTAGAATACTAGAGGGTACAACTTGAATACCAGTTCAAATACTAGACCAAAATATGGGATTAAGCACTAACTTAGACTTGTAACCACAACATGGTGACATCAATGACAATAGAAAACTATAGAGACGATCATTCTTCTTCATTCTTCAAACAAATAGTAATGTGGTCCACTTCAAATGGTACTCTCTATTGTGCTATATTATCTTATTCACTAGGATAGACATTTGGTACCACCATATGTAGATTAGAGTCTAAGATGAACAAAAGAGGCTATTACCAGTACATGAATGGACCTACATATGGGATATAGACTATAATAAGTCCAATTATCTAGTCCTTGAAGAATGTTTTGTTAAAGAGGTTATCAAAAAGTGAGGATATTTTTAAGGCCTAAGGACCTTCTCCTAGAGGTAGGGATCAAACACAACTGTGGTTACTAGTTCTTCTACTCTGATGTAACTATAAATATGGTGTATGGTTCCCTAGTTACACTGCATATAATCCCCAAAATTTTCCTTGATAGAGTTTCCTTTTTGGAGATTATATGGCAATTGAATGAGTATAAGAAAACACTTTTCAAGAACTATAAAAAACATTCTATCCTCCCTTCCACAATTATATTTTCAAAATTTCAGACCACAACAAGGGAAGGATTGGAAATATTGTTGAACAAATTACTTTATAGGATGAGAGTGGATAAGGTTGGAAGGTGTGATCTAGAGTATTTCAACCATGATAACAGGACTAGTTTCAAATTGGTAACATTTTTGTATGAGCTTGAAAATGCTAAGGACTTGATAAAAAAAATTTGTACAAAAAAGGATGCCACAAAAAGAAGAGCATTATGGGTAAGGATCCAGATTGCTAAAGAAAAGAGAAAGAAATTTAATTCATCTTTCAAGGGGTCATACTCAGAGATTAAGGTCCCATCATAAGGACCATGAAAATGTTAGATAATGACAACAATTTGATTACCAATGTGCATGTTCCCTCAACAGTGCTCTTGGTCCTTCCACTTCTCAAGGGGTTATACCAAAAATTCCACAACATGCCACTCCTTTACAAAAAATAGCTTATAGGATGTAAACCCCTATGGATTATCTTATAACTGAGGAGGATTTATTTGTGGAACTAGAAATGAGATAGATTGTGAATCCACCCTCAAGGGTTTTAGTAGAAAAACCCTCAAATGATAGACTACTCATCAATTTTGGAACTAGAGGGAAAATATTGGATGATATAAGAGCTCAAGCTTGCTCAAAATTCATGCAAGATGGTGAATTCATTTCCACTATGGAATTTAAGTATTTTATCCTTAAAGACCAAGGAGAAGAATTATAACAAAAGATGCATTGAAAAGGACTCATAGACGAGAAGAAGAAAGAGATAATAACAATATTTTGGACTAAGGTTGATCAAGAGATTACTACCATGACACCTCAAAGGGGCAAAGCGCTAGTAAGAAATGTTGGATGTATATCCTTTCCAGGGTGGGATATGTCATATGTAATAACATTTGACACTATTTAGAGACAAGGGGGAAATTACCTTATTTTATAATTAGAAGAGTGAGACGATGCTATTTATTTTGGGTCTAGATTTAATCCAAGGCATGAGACCTTAGTAATATGGTCAATTTTCTCAGATACCAATAAGCCCCAAGTGATTAATGATCCAAGTGAAATCATTGGAAATTTAATATTCAAGAGATTAGAGGATACAAGTTTTGTTCAAGTTGCTTTCCTCATAGTTAACATATCCTTGTTTTTTGAAGCAACGATTAAAAAGTTGCAAGGAGACTTGGATAACACTAATGTCATGAATTTAAAATCACACAAATAGTTGAATATGTTCATAGAACTATTGCCTTCTCTACAAGTAGCTATTGAAGACAAGGTATCATAGGAAAAAGAAACTTTAACCCTAGAGTTTAAAAATATAAAGGAAAAGCTCAAGTAGAGCAAAGAGGAGGAAAGAATGGTGTAATAAACCCAATGTTTACTCAATAGTTTTCACCTAATTTTTAACTTAGAAAATGAATAACACAAGTTTCCAAAAGATAGGAAATTAATTTTTTCCTTTTCAATAACATAATTGCACATTACATAAATATTTTCCACATGTCATTACAAAAATAAAATAGCGTTACATAGTTCCAAGTAAATGAAACTCATCCTTTCAAATACAGATTAAAATTGATCCATGATCATGTTCATATACAAATTCATAACTTACAAGAGTTAAAGGTCAAGGTTTCCTCATCTGGATCACACTTCTTCTATTTCACAAGCCTCGACTATCATTTGCATGAGGGAGAGCATCACCCAAGTGCTTTTCATCCAACCACAAACTTAGAGGTCCCCTGTACATCTTCTTAATCAGAAGTGGCCCTACCCTTTGACAAAGAGTTTGATATGCAAACCTCTAGTAATGCAAATATGAGTATCTAGTGTTGTGTTCTACATAGCAAGTACAACCATATAACTATGGATACCCTCCAACCATGCATGAAACTAATAACTAGTTATGTAAAGTTGGATCATAGTGAACCAAAAAAGTGTAAGTAGTGAGTTTTACACCTACTTTGGCCAAAGTTTTGATATATATAGTCAATCCACTTTCTAAGAAGCGGTATCATAAGTTCACCCACCCCTTACTCGACTTGAAAAATCCACTGACTTGTGGTTAACTCTTCTCTTGGTTTGCCCCAAGGTTAATAATCATAAACAAGAATTTATTTAAAAGTGATAACATACCAATATTGATTTAATATCCATATAGGTTTGACACAATATCTTGAATACCTTGTTACATACTTGTAACAATCTAGGTCTGGAAACTTCCTCTTATTCAAGTTATTTCTCTCTAACCATGGGAGTAACGACTCTCTTAGTTTATGAATAATTAGTTAATACTAATGACATAATATCATTGTCTAGACACACCTAATCTCAATCTAAATCACTGACAACATGTCAATAAGTATAATAATCCAAAATTAAACTTGATTTGAAAATTACTTCTTCATATTATGTTATTCCTAGTATGGCTCCAACCTTCTAGGATGCCATAACCAATTTGGTAATTCATGATATTAAATATCATTTAATTTGATTCGATATAAAATCTTATATTCATAGTAATTTCCAATAATAATTCAACATAATAATCTATTTAACTTTTGATATAACTCAACTAAGAACCTTCAACTAATCTTCAGATTCCTTGAGGGTTCCTTCCAAGTTATCCTTTGCATGATTTATAGAAGGTACCTAAGTTTGTATGTACATAGACAATCATATATATTTTCCCTTAGTATGACACATATATTCACATATTTAAATGCATGATAAGTTAATATCCAATACAAAGAATATTTCCTTCTTGAGAGGAGCTTGTGCTTTTGCACCTTAAAATTTCCTCGCATTATGGATTTGGTTTGCCAAGACGTAAAGTCCTATCCTTTAAGATTAGATTATCGTGAATAGGTAATGATAATATATAATCTTGGTCAAAGTATAATATAATATCATTCAAAGATAATGTGGATGTATTTACTTTTAATACGTGTTCAAACCCTCTTATTGAAAGCAATATAAACTCATTCAAATACAATAGCATGTTAATTGAATAATATCATATTATTCTACCTAGCTTCTCTTGCTATGTTATTCCAACGAGTTGGTGGTTTAGGTTTCACATAGATTCAAAGAGAATTAACCTTCCAATGGGTTTTCTTTCTCTCAAATATATTCTTACATAATTCCTATAATCACATAATGCTTTATAATATAATAATGTAATTCATGGGTATGTGTAGGATCATGATGGGCCAAAATGTGGAAATATGATGGTTTTTGTAGGGTATGTGGCTAACGACTTTTTTTTACCCAAAATTGATGAAACGAAAAAGGGTTTTTAAAAAAGATTCTCAACTTTCCACCAATATAAATTATGCTTTATTTTGAATTTAATAAATAATTATTATTCATTTTCTATTTGAATTATGACTAAAGTCCTGATTGATAGGTTGATTGAAAAAAATCTATAGCTTTCAAACAATATCACTTTATTGAATCTAAAACATGCATCACATTCTATGCTCGCATACTATAAGATTAAAAAAAAATGAATTTCATGAAGTTTTGACCAAGTTGAGGTGGTTAGACATACAATTTTTTATTTTTTTTAAAAGTTGTAATAAAAATTCATAACTAATTATTTACTTAGAAAAAAATTACAAAAAAACATGCATCACATTAGAACATGAGTCCTCTACCTATATCTAAAATCTAGTAGTTTAGAAACTACATTCAATTTGCTATAGATTCTATTCTTATATATTTTTAAAATAATATAGATAACTTATTCAAATTTTTACGTCAAGTTGCTTAACCCTGATTTTTTTATTTTTTTGTCACTTAAGGGCCTGATTTTTCCATGATAATCCTGCACATACCCAAAAATTGAATTGTGCTTGTTTGATAAGTGTATTCAACCATTGAAGTCTCTCTTCGTTTGTAGTGTTTTTCAAAGTTGTATTGTGAACTATTCCCCATGTATTTCATTTTATGTGGAATTCTTTTAAACCTTTTAGATGGCTAAACGATAATAATCAACTGTAGGTTTGAAAATTTTGGCCACTATTCAATGAATATTCTTGGCTGGCGGCAGACGCTTTGCTCTCCTAGCAGTACTTGATTTAAATTGTTTCCATTGATTTCTTGAGTTAACTATGATACATTCTAAGAGGCATCTTTTTTATGCGTCTGATATTCACTTTAGACAAATACATTGCAGGTCGATATGCAAAGGGGGAGGTCTGTAATTGTTATTGTGTAGTACCAAGCCGTATATTTCATACGCCATACATTCGGCCTTGATCTTTTCTCAATACCTGTCTAGTATTAAAACTTGTTTGGTGTCTTTGTTCTAAAATTTTATTACACATTCTATTCTCCCAACCCAGCAATGCATATTCCTATGAATTATACTTCCGCGCCTACCATAGTTTTGATTTCTAGTCTTTATTGTGTATGCCATTTCATAATTATTGGTGGGGCATAAAGCTCGCATGTGTGTTCTCTTCTCTATGGACATGTATGAATGGAATTTTCTGAATAGGGTTTTGTGATGACCATGCCTTCTTTCCAGCGCCTTTTCATGTGTTAGATTGAGCTCCTTAGACAAAACCATTGATATGGCATTCGATGCCTCCAAAATTGATAGATCATCAATATGACACTCGGTGCCTCCAAAATAGATAAACCCTATATCTTGCGGTGATGGAAATAAACTCTTTGTCTCAAATTCGATGAAGATAAACTCTTGTATTAAATTTGATGGAGGTAGGCTTATTGGTAATTCATTGTATTCAAGCTATACATTCCGATATATCGGAATCATATACAAATTGTTTTTATCACTGTGATCGGCTCACTATGAGTTTGATAGCCATCTTTTGTTGATTTTCCTACCCCATAGTCTAAAAATGGAACTACACTTATAATTTTGGGCGTTCGACTGGTTGCTTCCAATATTTGATTTAATGTGTATTGCCTATAATTTTGTTGTGTTTGCTAAAATTGGGAGTGAATAACTAGTTGTTTTCATCTTGAGTTTTAGGAAGTTGATATTATTGAACCGAATTCATTCTTATCCATCTCGAAGTCCTTGCATTTTGTTCTTATCAGTAAATGTTATTATGAAATCGGGCATTTTGTGTACCAGATGTGAAGACATAGTAATTTCCTTATGATTTGCATTGAGTTCATTCAAATTACTTTGTATTCCCTCTTGTGGTGTATACTTGTTTATTTATATTGATTGGAATAACTTTATATTGATATTGATTAGTTACATATGATATTGATTAGTTACATACATATATGTGTGTGTGCTTGTATGCTTAGATATGTAAATATATGTGTGATGTATTATAGTTTAATAATATAGATAAAACAACATTCAAATATTTTAGTATATATATATGCATGTTTATTTATAAATTTAGACATTAAAATTAGTGTTTCCTTATAATTATTAAGAGATTTAAGGGTAAATGAATGAAATAAGATTACAAAAGAAATAGTAACTTAATTGCATTTAATTAAAAGATGTATAGGGGATTGGAATTTAGGAAAATATATTTAATTGTAAAATAAGTATTCTTGATTGAAATTGATGAGGGCACAACCCGAGACATAGAAAATAACCCAAAAACAAGAGAATAATTTTATTATTCAGAAAATGGAGCTTCTTACATGCAGAGGATCTTAAATCCCCAAGTTTTACAACACATGCAAGCTATAGAAAGCTACAGAATAACCCTTTCGCAATATGTGAGCTTGTCCCCAAAAAGTTACCCAAAAATTATAAACCCACCTATAAATAGAGCTCCTCTTAAGTTTGGAGCCAAAACAACATTCAAATTTTGAGTTTAGGTGGTTTGGCGCTGAAAAATTACAACTTGAAGTTCAAATTTCAAAAGAACATTTGCAATTGTATCTTCTAGAAAGTGCGCCAACTTCTCGGGGCCATAACTTTTGATCCGAGGCTCCGATTCGCGAACCGTTTGAACCGTTGGAAAGGTCTCGAAGTCAAGAACGCACTCAAATTCTGCTATACTAATTTTGGAAAGTTTTAGGGCCATTCTGGAAGCTCTAAGTGCCTCAAATCAAACTTAGAAGATTTTTAGGTGCAAATATGGGAAACTAAAACTGCAATATCTTTCAACCCAAGAATAGAAAATAAAAACTGTAAATTGGGAATTTTATTATGACAAAAAGGGTATCCAAAAATGTAAAAATATCTAAAAAATAATAAACTTAAAATTTAACTATTTTTGGGTGATGCAAGATTGCCCTTACACCACTGGATGCTCCTACATCAGACACCCAGGGTAATTTGAGAAGTGATCCTATCACCTCTCAAATGGTGGAGGAAAACCCAAACGGTCAACCTCTGCCTTAGGCAACCAAGATGAATCCTCAACAGGCTTTCCTTTCCATTTCACCAGATATTCATCATACTGCATGTTCCTGGTACTCCTTCCCACACGACTGTCCAAGATTTCTTCAATCTCCTCCTTTTCTGAAGTAAGTGCAGGAATCCCACACTGTTCCATTGTTGGTACTTCCTCTGCCCCACCTTCATGATACTCTGTCAAATCTAAAATGTTGAACACAGGGGAAATGTTGAATCCATTTGGCAACTCTACCTCATATGCATTCCCAGAATCATGCCTCTTCAAAATTTTACAAGGACCGAACTTCTTCATCTTCAATTTGTTATATGTTCCCACTGGAAATCTTTCTTTCCTCAAGTGGACCATCACTTCATCACCAATCTGAAACTCCTTAGACCTCCTCTTCTGATCTGCCTTAGCCTTATACTGCATATTCATCTTGTTAATATGTTCTCTTACATTCTCATGTATTTCCTTGATGTGTTCTACAAAATCTTCGGCTTCAACACTTATTTTATTCTCTTGGTCCATCTTCCTCAACTCTGGAGCTGTTCTAGGGCTATCTCCATACACAATCTGGAATGGTGATCTACCAGTGCTTCTATTGACAGAATTGTTGTAAGAAAATTCTTCCTGGGGTAAGTCCCATCCCTTGGGTTTATCTCTTTAGGAAACATCTCAGTAGGTTACCCAGACTCTTGTTAACAACCTCTGTCTTCCCATCTGTTTGTGGATGGTGTGCAGAACTGAACTTCAACTCTGTCTTTAGCTTCTTCCACAAGGTCCTCCAAAAGTACCCCACAAATTTGGTGTCACGATCTGAAACAATACTCTTTGGTAGGCCATGTAGCCTCACCACACCTTTGAAGAACAAGTCAGCAATGTGGATTGCATCATGGGTCTTCTAACATGGAATGAAATGTGCCATCCTCGAAAACCTATCAACCACCACAAAGACTGAATCATTCCCTTGTTGTATCCTTGGCAAACCAAGAACAAAG
Organism: Sequoia sempervirens; assembly: GCA_007258455.2. NCBI lineage: Eukaryota > Viridiplantae > Streptophyta > Pinopsida > Cupressales > Cupressaceae > Sequoia > Sequoia sempervirens. The sequence goes on along the minus strand of VDFB02000013.1, from coordinate 132,161,720 downwards.
TCCATACTAATATCCTCCCACGGCCTCTCTGGTAAAGGTAAGGGCTGATATAAGCCTGTATTCTGACTCACTCCTGTAGCCATCTGACATACCCTACAGCTTTGTACAAACTTTTTTACATCTTGTAACAACTGAGGCCAATAATAATGCTCACTGATAATGGCAATGGTCTTATTCTGACCAAAATGTCCTGCCATTCCTCCACTATGCTTCTCCTTTATCAGGTTCTCTCTCGTGGAACTCCTCAGGATACACAATTGACTTCCCTTGAATAACATTCCATCCTGGATTATAAAATCTAGCCACCTTGTCCTGTCCACTATAACAGGTTCCTCGCAAGCTTTCCAAGCCTCTGCAAAATTAGGATCTTTTGCGTATAGTGTCTTGAGTTCATTGAACCCAACCAATTCAATCTACATCTTTGTCATCAATGTATGCCTCCTACTTAAGGCATCTGCAACCCTATTTGACTTCCCACTCCTATGTTTCAAAACAAAGGTATAACTCTGTAAAAACCCTACCCATTTCATATGCCTCTGATTTAATTTTCCCTGACTATTTACGTACTGCAAGGCCTGATGATCAGTATATAGAACAAATTCCTTTAGAACCAAATAATGTCTCAATTTCTTTAATGCTTGAATTATTGCATAAAATTCCTGATCATATACATAATACTTTCTCTTGGCGTCATTTAACTTTTCACTGAAATAGGCAATGGGCTTACCTTCTTGGCTCAACACTGCTCCAATGGCACAACCACTAGCATCACAATCCACCTGAAACACCTTGTTGAAATATGGGAGAGCCAAAATAGGTTGCTCTATCACCTTCTACTTTAAAAGTTCAAAATTTTTTGCTACTCGAGTGCTCCACTTGAATTCTTTTCTATCCCCTCTCATTGTTTCAGTCAGGGGTCCACAAATACTACTGAAATTTCTAATGAACTTTCTATAAAACTAGCCAAACCATGGAAAGATCTGACCTCGGTAGCAGTTCTTGGGGTAGGCCATTCCATAATAGCCTTCACCTTCTCTGGGTCCATCTTGAGACCTTCTGCTGAGACAACAAACCCCAAGTACACTAACTCCATCTTCACAAAACTGCACTTCTTTAGATTAATCAACAGTTTCTCTTCTCTTAACTTCTCAAAGGCTCTCCGAATATGCATTAGATGCTCATCCAATGTCTTATTGAAAATCAAAATATCATCAAAATACACAATGACAAAACTTCCTAGAAATTCTTTTAGTACCTCGTTCATAAGCCGCATGAATGTGCTCGATGCATTGGTTAGCCCAAAAGGCATGACTAACCACTCGTACAGGCCCTCTTTGGTCTTGAAGGCAGTCTTCCATTCATCTCCTCTCGAATCTGATCTGTTGATATCCACTCTTCAGATCAATCTTTGTGAAGTACTGAGCTCCACTCAAACACCCATCAGTCATCCATCCTTGGCGGGAAATCTGTACTTGATTGTTATCTTTTTATAGCTCGAGAATCTGTACACATCCTCCACTCCCCATCCTTCTTTGGTGCTAGTACTGCAGGTACTACACATGGACTCAAACTCTCCCGTATCAAACCCTTTCTCAACAATTCTTGAACTTATGCTTTAACTCATCATTTTTTCTTAAAGGTCATTCTATGAGGTACCTTATTTGGAAAACGGCTCAGAATCAAGTCAATCTGATGACTGATCTCCTTATTGTTGGTAAACCTTCAGGTACATTATCAGAAACAATATCCTAAAACTCATCCAACATCCCAGAAACTTCTTCTGGAACCTTCTCACTATCCTCCTTACTCACTCTAGGAATCAATGCATAACACACACGCTCATGTTTCATACCTTCTAAAAATTTTCTTCCATCTACATTACAAATTCTAGCACTACTGCATACCTTTTCTTGTCTCCTTTAGGGGTTTCAACTTGTGATGAACCCCATCCTTTGTCAAGGAATAAGTGTTTGCATGGCCATCATGTATAGCTCGCCTATCGAACTGCCATGGCCTCCCAAAAACATGACATGCATCCATGGGGATGATATCACAGAGTACCTCATCATGGTAGCTCCCGATCTTGAACTTTACTAGGCACTGCTCATTGACCAAAACTTTGTGGTCTTTCTACAACCAAGCAATCTAATATGGATGTAGGTGCCTTTCCCTCTTCAGCTTCAACTTTGTGACCATCTCCCCTGACACCAAATTATCAGTGCTCCCACCATCAATAATGACATCAGAACATTTTCTTTCACACGTGCACCTTGTGCGAAATAGATTCTTCCTCTGTTCTGGTTCCTTTTCTTCAGTCACTAGGGTTGTCATAATCACTAGGGTTTCTCCCCTTTCAGTATCATCTGAATGTTTAGATTGGGCCTCCTCATTTGCATGCGCAACCCTTCCATGACCTTCTGGCCTTTTGTCTGCCCTTCCTTGGTGTTGTGGACATTCATAGGCTCAATGCCCTTCTTCACCACACTGGAAACACGTTCCTCTGAAACCACCTCTTCCAAATCCTTATCCATATCTCCCTCGTCCTCTACCTCTTTGATCACGACTTTTTTGATCATGAGGGTGATAGAAGTTGTCATTCCTTTGGCTTCGGCTGGTACCCACATCTTCACTTTTCTTTTCATCATCATTTCAACTTCTTGAAGGTCTTCCATTTCCCCTTCCGCTTTGACCTCCTCATCCTTTTTGCTTGCCATCAAATCTTTTGTTTAGCTTCTCTTCCACCTTTAGAGAAAATTGATACTCATCCTCAATTTTGGTTATTCTAACTAGGCTTAACTCCTCCTGAATGCTTGGTCGTAACCCATTAAGATATTGGGCTACCTTATCCTTATTGGCCTCTGTGTAACCCATTCTAATGATTATCTTGTGAAAATTTTAGTTCACAGATCTACTTCCTTGCTTCAACCCTTGCAATTTCTTCAACAGATCTAACTCGTAGTCCACTGGTATGAATTGCTTCTTCAGTTTCTCTACCATGCGATCCCATCTGGTGATCTTGACCTTTCCTCTTCGATTTCTTTCCAACTGGACCTCTTTCCACCAAATACTGGCATGGCCCTTCAACTTCATTTTTGCAAACTTAACCCTATCTAGGTCCTCTATTTCCTCATACTCAAAATATTCTTCTAGCTCGTTGATCCAATCGATCAACTCTTTTGGGTTCAGACTTCCAGAATAACTGGGGAATTCTGCTCTAGGTCTTTTCTCAATCTTTGAAATGGACCTTATTAGCCGCATTTGGTCTTGATCAATTGCTTCTTCTTCCTCTTCTACATCTAAACCTTCTTCCTCTCCTTCATCCTCACTTTCCTCCCTCAGGTTTAACCCTCTTCTCAACTACTCTTGTAACACATCAACCTGTCTCTGGAGGGCTGCCAGTGCATCTCTTCTACCAACATCTCTACTGCCTCGACCACCTCTGGCACCACCACGCGTACCAGGCATCACTCTTAGAGGCATCTTTCTTGACGTCGACCCACAACCACAGTCCTAGTGCGAACTGCCTCACGATCGGCGATCTGTCCACACGCTCAAGAAAAACCTGCTTTGATACCACCTGATGAGGGCGTAACCCAAGACACAGAAAATAACCCACAAATAAGAGAATAATTTTATTATTCAAAAAATGGAGCTTCTTACATATAGAGGATCTTAAATCCCCAAGTTCTACAACACATGCAAGCTACAGAAAGCTACAGAATAACCCTTTCGCAATATGTGAGCTTATCCCCAAAAAGTTACCCAAAAATTAGAAACCCGCCCATAAATAGAGCTCCTCTTAAGTTTGGAGCCAAAACAACATTCAAATTTTTAGTCTAGGCAGTTTGGCGCCAAAAAATTACAAATTGAAGTTCAAATTTTAAAAGAACATTTGCAATTGTATCTTCTAGAAAGTGCGCCAACTTCCCGGGGCCATAACTTTTGATCTGGGGCTCCGATTCGCGAACTGTTTAAACCATTAGAAAGGTCTCGAAGTCAAGAACGTGCTCAAAATTTTCTACACCAATTTTGGCAAGTTTCAAGGCCATTCCAGAAGCTCTAAGTGCCTCAAATCCAACTAAGAAGATTTTTAGGTGCAAATATGGGAAACTAAAACTGCAATATCTTTCAACCCAGGAATAGAAAATAAAAACCATAAATTGGGAATTTCATTATGACAAAAAGGGTATCCAAAAATATAAAAACATCTGAAAAATGATAAAATTTAAATTTAACTATTTTTGGGTGATGCAAGATTGCCCTTACACCACTGGATGCTCCTGCATCAGAAATACCATATTTATACCGAATATAAAATTTAGAACCTTTTATATATTTATATACATACATGTTCAAGAGAACATATCTATTTAATGATGTCAAATTAATCAAAAGTGAAAGGTCATGTATTAGGTTTTGTTAAATTGGGATATTGTGACTTATTTAATGGGATATACTTAAATGGTTTAAGGAATAGAGTGGAATTGTAAAGATGGATTGTTTAATCATCCTATTTTAATGTGTAACTTGGTATTTCTATATATATGTTAAGTCAATATGGGAAGCAAATGTTTGAGGTCTTCTAGAGGCTTGGGAAATGTGTTGTGGATGAATTTTTGTGTTAGACCTTGTGTTGACTAATGTTACACTTGATTTACATTGTTGTGGGTAATAACCAAGCATTACTTGTTATTATAGTTGTATTCAAGAGCGAGATGGTCTTTTCCTTGCTTGGGTTAGGCACTTTGTTATTTTCATTTTATGTGCATTGTGGCTTGTCCTATTGATTCTATTGGGCCACCTAGCTGCTTATAGGGCGAGTGGCTTTCAATGGGGGTCGGTGCACTGAATCGCGCTAGGGTAACCCATGTGGGAGTTTCGTAATTAAGTGATAACCTAAAATGAATTGGGGGTTGGGTAGCTCAAATATTAATCAATACAAGTGAATGCCTTGTCCATGCTTGTATTATTTGTTTGGGCTAAGGATGGGTTGAGAAGACCTAGTTGGCAAGAATAGCTTCCTTGTCTTCACGAAAGGAAGAATGGTTCCACATGTGTCACCACATGGGGTTGGCAGCTTGTGAGAGACTGCTAGGGTAACCATAGATGGGGGGCAACGACTAGTGAGAGACTATCAGGGTAATCATAAATTGGGTTCATCGACTGCTACTAGATTTTTAGGGTAACCCATGCTAGGACCATGCGATGACACTCTTCCCTCTGTAGACTAGTATTTCCTTGTGTATTCTCTTCTAGGTATGTGGTGTCCCCTAGAAGCAATATTTTTTTTTGTAAAGTGTTGTTGCAATGACAATTGTTCTTTGTTAGCCTTGTTGTGTTAGTTGTGGTCATCTTGTTGTTGTTGTGTGGGACCAGGTGTTATCTCCTAGCATGAGGGGTGGACCTTTGGGTTCCACATGGTCGAGTGGAATGTGCCTTGTACTCCATTGGGTTCCTCACTTGGTTGTGTTCATTGTGACTACTTTTGGATTTGAAGACTTCTACACTTGTTTTAGTTCATGTGGATTATTATTCATGTACTTATATAAGTTCCAAAAATGTTTTGTATCTTGTATATATTTCCGATGTACTCTCCTATCTCATCCAAGGAGATAGTGATGTAATGATGTGTTATTGTAATTATTCGTAAACCATCTATTGTAATGGACAAAGTAAAATATGTTGCTATATATGCTAGTTAATTGGATTGATTCAAAATGAGATCTATTGATCATGAAATGGTTATCTCAAAATATTTGATCTTGTAAATGTGATGGTTAAAATTATTTTCATGTTGTAGATGGAATGTAATTAAATATAACAAATTTCAATTCTTGCTAGTTTAGTTAATGGGATTCAAGTAACGTAACCTCAGAACCTTAGAGGACTTAGATTAGAAAACATGCTTTTTTTTCAATTGAAATCTTGTGTATGTTGCACTTTTTTTAAAAAAAATGGTCCCGTTCTAGATGTGTTAGCATGTTGTCCTCTAGGGTTTCAAGCGAGGCATTACAATGCATAGGTAATCTAGCTATTTCTACATGCACTCACCCACTTTCTAATAGAATCAATACACACACAATGATAGCACAAACGTATTCAAATAGTAGTAAAACTTTGTTTCAAAATTAAAATAAGAAAGAGAAAGAGATATCTTAAGCATGCCTCGATTAAAATAGTTCAAATCGAGTTTCCTACAACTCCTTGCCCAATGCACTCAATGAATTAGTTTTTTTCCTTCTCTATTCTCAACTCTTTTCTTTGATATTGCTTCAAATGATAACCAAAACTACTCAATTTAGCCTCTCCTCTCACTTAAGATGAAATGGACTATAGAATTCCAATGCACTTGCATGTTAGGGTTAGAAATCGTAGATATCTAACAATTAAATGCAAATTTAATTAATAAACAGAGAAACTAAAACACACATAGAATAAATCATAACACAAAGAATTCAATGTAGTTCACCCAATCCAGGCTACATCCACTAAACCACAGCCATCCAATACTTTTATTATCTAGTGCAAAACCTATTACAATCTTGTGAATAATTGCCTTTTCATCATATTGTAACCCCCATCCGAACCCCTTTTTTAACAAGCTTAGAAGCTTCTAGATTAGGATACATGCCAAGGTGTATAGTATACTATGGGCTATACAGTATAGCATGATCAATCACCACATACCAACATTGCACTCAAACTATGGTCTCTTCACAGCCTTCATGAATACTCTATGCTCTCTAACTCTCAAATATGCTACTTCTCTTCAAATAGCAAGTGAATGCATAAAAATCAAATTATCAAATGATTGAACACGAAATAGTGAGTAGCTACTTTGAATTTATACAATGGTTTACTAATAATAAAAATAAGCTATCAATTGGGCTCGGATAGCTCTTCCAAACTATCACCATTCAAGAACTATGTCAGGTGTGGGAAAAATCCTTCATGATAGTTGACTATTCTCCCTTATTATTTCCACTATTGGAATCTTTAATAAAGTCGATTCAATTCCAAATTCTCTATGAATGAATACAATTATAGGATATTGCATTTTCATCTTTGAATTAGTCTTCATGAAAAAATCAATTTCCTTCGTAAATTTCATGACTAGCTTGGAAAGTTATAGATTTAATTTTAGTAGTTTAAAAAACTTCAAAAAAAGTCTCCACAATGAAGCCAATTTCTATTGCAATTCTTAACTTATATTCTTCCCAAATCATGGGCTGCTTAAAGATAGAAGCTCATGCTAATTAATCTCCTTATCACCATTTTTATGTGGTTGATTAAATGAGTTTGAAACAAAACCAAGTTCAACCACTACATGGCTTCAATAATAACTTACTAAACTACCACAAGTGGCACTAACTATGGCACCTTATCACCCTTTCCAAAACTCTTCCAAAAGCCATACCAATCAACTTAATTTCTAAAACTACAAATGATTGATCTATCAGTTATTATGGGTACAAAATATGAATATTTACTTTACCAATATTATATATATTAATATATATATACACACACATATATTTCAATATAGCAATCACTTAAATATACATATATAATAATCAATTATATATATATATATATATATGTTTAATTGATTATTATAAATATATATGTATATTTAAGTGATTTCTATATATATATATGTGGAAGTTTGGAAGTCTATCATTGTTGATGCAGTTTGGCAACATGAGCATGAATTGTACATAGTATATATATTAATATATATACATATATTTATATATAGAGATCACTTAAATATACATTTATTAATATATATTTATAACAATTAGTTAAATATAATAATGCATATATATATAGGAAGTTTGGAAGTTTGTCATTGTCAATGTAGTTTAGAAATATGAGCATGAAGTGTACATACATTAGTTGATTCAATTGTTCCAATGTTATGCCCTTAATATTAGAGTACATCAGGTTATGAATAGTCGGCTTGTGGCTATCTTAACTCCTAGTTAACTCAGATTATCATTATTGTATTGTTCTTTAGTTATTTAGGTCATCCTAGGGCTTATATAGAGTTATCTAAGTCAGCCTGGGTGGTATCCTAGGAATAAATAGGTATATAGGAGGTTGTGAGTCGTATTTCATCATCATATTGTGAATTATGTTCTCATTGGAGATATTTGGAGGTTTTACCCCTCGAAGTGACTTGTTATTCTTACTTATTATAAAGTATTTGTAGAATATTTCATGTCATATTCTTCTATTGTTCAAGTTATTTCATTACAAGTGGTATCAGAGCATGATCTTGGCACCATAGATGTAAGGTTTCTTCTCAATATTGGAGGCAATTTTGGGGAGAGCATATGGTCTTAATTTTAGTGATTCCTTTTCTAATTTTTAAAGGGTTTTTGAAGACCATATTAAATAATCTACAGTCTAGAATTCAAAGGAATTGGAGAAAAAATGAGTAAATTATTGTAGAATTATGGTTTCTAAATAATTTATTTAGAAGTTGAATATCTCTCACATCTTGCAAAATTGGAGTCTAATTTGTATTGCATTTTTGAATAAATCATAGGGGATTTCACAGTCTAGAATTTGGATAAATTGAACCTAAAATAAGTGAGTTATTTCAAAATTAAGGTTTCTAAAAAATCTACTCTCAAGGCTGCAAATCTGCTAATTTCTTAGAGTTTTTTCTAGGTAAGTGGTATCTTGTCCCTAGTAAGTTACAGTAAAAATTTAAGAGAATTTAAGTTTTATTTGTGTGACTTATTGCAAAATTATTTTCTACCATCATATGATGGGGCCTGCAACGAGAGGAAAAAAGAATGCTATCACATCGGGGAAATATTCAAAGAATGAGGGAGTAGAAAATGAAGATTTTAACCCTAAGGATGAAATAAACAAAGTCAAGGGTGATATTTCATCATTAGAGAAGAAGATTATGGAAGAAATGGGTGAAATGAAATCATTTATTTAAGGTATGTGGTATAAGGGTGAAAATTCACCTCATAAGGTAGAAGATAATGCTTTTGTTGAACACCTTGGACTTGACTTGGGTTTCAAGAAGGATTCTTCATTTAATAATCATATGCCAAGGCAATTCATACCTAAGTTGGATATGAGAAAGTTTGATGGCAAGGATCCAACCAATTGGCTATGCCAAATGGAGTAGTTCTTTGATATTCATCATGTTCCTAGTCAAAAAAAGGTGGTTGTGGCATCATTATACCTAGAACTAGATCAATTTATTTGGTATCATTGGTTATGTGATGAGAAGAGAAAAAAGGGTTGTGAGGTCACATAGTCAATTTTTCAAGAGGAACTTGATACTCATTATGGAGATAACTTTATGGATAGCTACTTTGGAAAACTTACCCAATTAAAACAAACATGGATGGTCAAATATTATATTAAAAAATTTCAAACCCTTTCTCTAAGAGTAGAGAATGTGGCAGAAGAAAATATTAAGGAACTATTTCTAGGTAGTTTAAAGGATCACATAAAATATGAAGTATGATTGTTCCAACCATAATCCTTATCACAAGAAATGGCAATGGAAAGACAAGCAGAGGAGAAGTTTTTGGATAGTAAGAGACAAGGGCATCTAAATTTTAGTGAAATTAGATCTCTTGTTAAATTTTTTTTGGATTGAAACTATATAATTTTTTTAAATCAACGTTTTGGATCACACTCCATAATCCATCATTAGGATCATGCATGCAACAAGAGAAAGAATGAAAAAAATAGCAGACTTAGAAAGGTAAATAGATGGGGGTTGAGAGGGAAACAACTAAATTTGACCAAAAAATTAATAAAAGCCTAAACAAAAAAAAAAAAACCCTATTAATGAAAAGGAGACTAAGGAAAGTTGATTAAATAGATTGATATCACTAAAATATAATTAAAATAAGAACCAATTAAAATATTAGACCACTACTAATAATAAATGAAACAAACAAAAGGCAGAAAAACAAATAAAAATCAACTAAATAAGATTACATAAGAAAAGAAGAAACCCAAAGATAAAAAACAACTAATAAGGATAATAATACCAAAAGAAAATGAAAGGAAAAGAGATAATCAAGAAAACTAAGAAGAAAATACAATAAAAGAAAAAAAAAAAAGAAGGAAACAAATAAATTAATTGGAAACATTAAACAATAACAAAATAAATACTAAAATATAAGAACTAAAAAAATAAAAGAAGACAACACCTTCAAAATAAAATAGAAAAAAAATGAACCAAAACCAAAATAATAAAATAACAATCTAATTGAGATTGCAAAGGAAGAGCAAAAAGACCAAACACAACCCAATTAAGAACACTCAATAAAAAAGAAAAGATAAATAAAGAAGAAAAATAAAATAAAATAAAATGCTAATAAAGTTCAAGAAATAAAATGAAGAAAACTCAAAGAAACAAAAAGCATCCACATTAGAAATGGAGAGATAAAATATAAATTAATTTAATTGAAACAATATGAAGAACTAACAAACCATAATAGAACTAAATAAATTTTTTAGACAAATTAATTAAAAGAAACAGAAAGAGCAATGCAAATTAATAAAAAGAAAACTAAATAAGATTACAAAGAAGAACCAAAATGAACAAGGCCTAGAAATAAAATAACTAATTAAAGAATTAAGAAAGAATAGAGAAATAAAAAGAAGAAAAAATCAAGGATCAAATTGCAAAACCAAAATAAAGAATAACAATTTAAAATAGTTAGAAATTAAAAAATAAAATAATTAAAACTAATTACTATACTAATAAAAAATTACAAGCAAAAACATAAAAATAGACAACATCAACGAGATAACAAAGATAGAATGAAATAAATTAGTAAAAAATACTACCAAACAATAATACAAAGGAAAAAAACAAATTGATCAAAGACATCAAATAAGAAAGCAAAAACAAAAAGAAATGTAAAGAAAAAAGATGAAAAATAAAGAAAAAAAAAATTAAACAACGGAATAAGATAAAGGCTATAAAAGAAATTAACTAGAACTATAATAAAATTAAAATAAATTCTAATTGAAAAACAATAAAGAAATAAAAGAACTACATAATATAATAAAATCAAATTTCAACCAAATCCAAAAGGAGCAAAAAGATAGACAATAAATTAGAAAAAATACAAAAGACTACACAAGGAGAAACAAAAAGAGCAAAGCCTACTAATAAGAAGAAAAAACAAAAATAAAATGTAAATAATAAAAAAATACTAATAAAACAAACTAAAATTAAAATAAAAAGACTAGGGAAGAAGGAAATAGGAAAGAAAGAAGACTCACCACAACGGGGGAGAAGAGACAAACAAGACCAGGGAGAAGAAGAGGAACACCGAGAAAAGGGAATAGGAACAAAAGGAGGAGGGAAAGAGAGCAAGAGGAAAGCTATTGAGGAGAGGAACCATAGGAGCTGGAAAGATTGGGAACTAAAATTTGTTCAAAAGAGGCTTTCAAGAGAGGCTTAAATTCCAACCCCCATCTTGGTTGAGGTTGGAGGGGTGATTATTGATTTCAATGGCCTCTTTAAGCTTTCTCTTGAAGAAGTTATCTTCTTTGAACAATATTTTAGTGTCTTCTAAGGCAATATGATGCTTTGTCTTGGAAAGTATATCTCCTACACAGTCACTACCACAACAAATTGAGGAGAAAAGAGCAAAAGGGCTATGTTTCAATTGTGACATCAAATATAGTTGAGGGCATAGATGTAGTGAAAAGAAATTATTTTATATTGAAGGACCAAGTGAGGAAGAGGAGGAGGAACTAATATTAGAGTGGGATAGGGATCTAGATGATGAATCACATGATTTGATTCCCAAACAATCATTTCTTGTCATGCACTCTCTGGGTTTAGTACCCCTCAAAATCTCAAGGTAGCTGAATTCTTAAAGAAGCAAAAAGTAATTGTGTTGATAGAATTAGGTAGTACTCACAATTTCATCAACAAAAAGTTGGCTACACTTCTAAATTGTTTTATATAACTAGCTCCCAGATTCAGGTCTTTATTGTAGATGGTGGTACCGCTAGTTTTTCTAGAAAGTGTCATAGCATTAAATTATCCATGGGATATTATCACCTTGATAGCCCAATGTATGCTATCTCCATGGGTGCAACAAATATTGTTTTGGGAGTATAGTGGCTTACTAGCTTGGGAATAATTGAGATGAACTTCCAAGAATTTTTTATGAGGCTCCAATCATAGCAGAAGGAAAACTCCAGGAAAAAATAGTCAACTCTCATCAAATGTAGAAGTTGCTCAAGAAAGGAGTTGATGGATTTGTGTCCCAGTTATGTTCATTAGAAGTCTCTCAATCTAATTCTCCTACTCATTTAGATTCACAAGCAATAATTGAGCATCACTCAGTGGTTCTTGGAGATATGCCTAAAGGAATTCCTCCTAAGAGGGATCATGATCATGCCATACAACTAGTTCCACAGAGCCAACCCACCAACATTAGGCCACCAAGAGTTCACACAGTAGAGGACCACATGATTCATCAACAACAAGTACTTTTAGGACTTAAACATAATCTATCCATGACAAAAAACTAATGAAGTAGTAGGCAGAACAAAACCATAGTGAAAGAAGTTTTGAGGTTGGGGATTGGGTTTTCTTGATATTGTAGCCTTACAAGCAATTGTCACTGAAGCAACAATGAAATAATAAGTTGTCTCCAAAATATTATGGCCCATATAAAATCATGCAGAAGATAGGTAGTGTTTCCTACAAGCTTGAATTTCCATCAACAACAAAGATACATCCAGTTTTTCATGTTTCTTGTTTGAAGAAGGTAATTGGGAATAAAATCCCTACCCAAACAATATTACCAGATCTTGATGAAGAAGGAAGAATCATATTGGAACAAAAAAGTATTCTTCAAAAACACACAAGGAATCTAAGGACTAGGAAACTCACTCAATATCTCATCTAATGGAGAATTTACCAATTGAAGATGCCACATGGGAGGATGAGGAGTTCATTCAAAAGCATCCAAAGTTTCCTAGCATTGAGGACAATGCTTATCTAAAGAGGGGGGGAATACTATGCCCTTAATATTAGAGTACATCAGGTTATGAATAACTGGCTTGTGGCTATCTTAACTCCTAATTAAATCATATTATCATTATTGTATTGTTATTTAGTTGTTTAGGTTGGCCTAGGGCTTATATAGGGTTATCTAAGTCAACCTGGGTGGTATCCTAAGCATAAATAGGTATATATAGGAGGTTGTGAGTCTTATTTCATCATCATATTGTGAATTATGTTCTCATTGGAGGTATTTGAAAGTTTTCCCCCTTGAAGTGGATTATTATTCTCAGTTATTATTAAGTATTTGTAGAATATTTTATATCATCTTCTTCTATTGTGCAAGTTATTTCATTACATCTAGTGTTTTCATTGATGTCAATATTGTGGGGAAGCATTTTTGGTATCATTTGTACAATAATAAATAAATGGGAAAGCATGATCTATCAAGACATTGGATAAGTGTTTCTTTTGATGGTGTTGTGGTTCAATGCATCAGTTTTTGGGTTTGCACTCCACTGCAAGAAGAGGTATAACTTTGAACTTTTAACCATACCATGTGTGCATGTGTCGAATGTGGAGAGATTTAATATCAACAAAAACCTTAATGAAACAATTTACATTCAAAGTTTCGATGCAAGTAAACTACTCTATTTTGTAATACAATCAAACCTTTCAAATACATCTCGTTGTCCTCTATTTCTAGGGATTTGTTAAACTATTTGGCCCTCAAATTTCTATGGGCACAATGGTTGCTCAAATGACAACCTAGAAAATGAGATTTGATGCTTAATATGCAAGCTAAGATGATATCTATGTGTAAATGTGTGCGGGAAGGATTAATGGGATGCTTCTAAATCAAACAAAACGATGAATACAATGATGAATACGATGATAAACGAAGGATGATGTTGATTATAAATGAACAAGTAGAGATGAGTGAGATGATATGAAACTAAAATGAACTATTCATGATTATGCATATTCTTAAATGCAACAAAAAATAAAACTAATCTAAAATGCAACTATGATGTAATGGGGATGATAAAATGCAACTATGATGTAATATGTTAATAAAGTATGGGAATGCAACATAAAACATGATATGAAATCTAGTTATAAGACTCCAAGAATGATCCAAGCTCCTAAGAAAAACATGCATAGTAACTTTGCTTCAAATGTGGATGATAAATGCAAAGGTAAGGGGGTGTATTCTAGGGTTTCTCAAGCATTTTGTGAGGTGGCACCTATCAACGGTCTAGATTCGAAGGAGAAAGAATAGACAATGGAGATGGAAAGAATCAGGATGTTGTCCCCTTAACCAAAGAAAACATGCCATGTGTGTGGGAGGAATCTCTTGACCAATGGGAAACATGCCATTTGGATGGGAGACCCAAGTGTGTGAAACAAAGACCCATGTGCTCCAAATTTGTTGGAAGTGTGGGAGAATAAAGCCATGTGATTTTTCCAATTGGTGGAAGTGTGTGAGGATAATTATAATTAATAATTAGGCTTATTTATTTTCATGTGACCTTTGTGAGGTGGCACAAGAAAATGTAGTAGACATGTGCTCTAATTCTTAATCAGGATTAAGGAAGATTAGTTAAATAAACACATTTAGGATATTTTGTTTATTTAATTATTTAGAAGACTATGATTTTGGAGAATGAATAGAAGAGTGAACAATTAAAATAAAGTGATACTTTGTTTATATGTAGTTGAAACATTAATCAAATAGCTTGTATTTAATTAATTGAATATGATGACCATTTTTAGGTGTATACATTTTTCCCCTCTTTGAAGTGATGTGTTTGCATGCTGCTTCAAAGAAAATTTTGATGTTGATGCCCAAAAAAGATTTCAATGCCCCAGATGATGCAAGATTTCAATGCCCCAGATGATGTTAGATTTTGATGCCCTAGATGATGTCAAATTTTGATGCCCTAGATGATGTCTCAGACTTTGATTTTAGGTATTGACGTATATATGCCCCCTTGAGAGATAAATTGGTGAATGTGTGGATGTTAAAATGAAATTTTGAAATGATGTAATGGTGTTGTGATGATTATGATGATGATTCAACATTGATTCAATGAGATTTGGATGTCAGAGATGATTTATCTCTTGAAAGTTGATTGCAAGTTCTTGCTTGGAATAGTGTTGATTAATTACAACTCCTTTGTGGTAAAAATGAGAAATAAATCCCACCATAATTCTCTCCATTTTACCCTTGAAAAGGTAAAAAGTGGTAAAATGGGATTCATTTGCACATATTGAGTTTCAAGAAGTTGAAGATTGGAGAGCTTAGAGGAAGATGGTGATCCCATACCACAAGCACCATTTCGAACGTCTATGCCACTCTGATAAGCCTGCTACTGCTGGACCTTTGGTACGCTTTATGAGAAACCTCATTGTTTGTCATTTTGTTGCCTTTTAGTGGTATTTTGAACATGCTAGATAGGTGTTGTAGCTTGTTTGATGTTATTTTTTCACTTTTGAATGATGTTTTTGCCATTTTGAAGTGTTTTTTAGTGTGTTTGAGACTTTTGGCGCCTTTGGGGTCCCAAATGGCACATCTTGCAAGCTTGAAATTGATGTTTTTGTGAGTTTTGAGAGTTTTGATGCCTTTGGGGTACCAAATGGTGCATCTTGCAAGCTTGAAAATGCATTTTTTTGGGTAGTTTAGGAGTTTTGGCACCTTTGGGGTCCCAAATGGCACCTCTTGCAAACTATTTCAGGGAGTTCTAGCTTCTCTTGACTTTGTTTTTGAACTTCCTATCTTTGTTTTGGTGCCTCTTGCCTCTATTTTGGCACCTCTTGTCTTTGTTTTGGCACCTCTTGCAGTTTTTCACCAAATTAGAAAACTCACATTTTGTGTTGTACTTTGTACGTTTTCCTAGATTCGCTGTCAAAGAATCAAAACATAAACTACTAACATATTGTAGGGGTTGGATGTTATGTACTTGTTTCCATTTTGGTTAAGTTAGGAACATTGCTTAAGTAAAGGGATAATGAACATCATGTTTCCTTTTGGTTAAGTTAGGAACATAGCTTAATTAAAAGCAAATGAACACCATGTATTTTGTATGTGATGAATGGTAGGCATATGCTCTCCCCTTAATTGGGTGATCAAAAATCCAGACCCGTTCTTGTTTATGTGCGAGTGTAAGTGGAGCATATAGCATGTGTTCTCATCTTTAATCATGTGAAATAAAGATTGATCAAACTACAGGTATGCTTGCTTGATTTTGTTTATCCTAGAGGGATTTCATTGGGAAAAAATTACTCACCCAAGGGAACGAACCAACCGGTAACACGCTATAGCCAAGCGACTTCCAACTGGGATATAAATGTGGATACTAGAACAAAGGCCAGTATCACAAGGATGATTCTGATGAGATGGATTGAAAGGGACTCTCACCACATGGATTATTTCCCACATTAAAACCCTTGTTATAGTTTGTCCATAAACATTTATCTATTCTTTGGTACAACAATGGTCATTGCGAAGACATCCACATTCTTATAATTTTTAGTAGAGATGAAAAATTTTCCATGGGAGATTCATGGGTATTGATGCTTGGCTACTCTAAGAAGTTAGTGCCATGGAGGAGAGCTAGTGGGGTCAAGCATCTAGTCATTTGCTAAAGATAGTGCGGTTGGGGTAAAACCCATGTGGAATCCAAAAGAATGCAGTCTTTCACAACCTTAGGAGTGTACATTTTTCTTGGTGTGTCTTCAAAATAAAACTCAAACAAAACATCACCAAAATATCACATGTAGAAAGTGAAAACCTTGATTCAGAACTATATTCATTGAGGTAAACAAGTCTACAATTGGAAAATCTAAGAAAATGAACCTTTGAGGGGGTAATTTAGTTGTTTTAGAGTCATTTCAGGCTATTTTTAGAGTTTTGGCGCATCCTATCTCTATTTTGGTGCCTCTTGCAGACCCTGAAACAATAACTTAGGTTCATCCATCTTCAGAAAATCAGTCCTTTCAACAGTATTCAACCTTTCCTTAGGAAAAAAAGAGTCAGAATATGGGGTTTACATGATGATTTCATGAAAGATCAAGATTAGAAAACCAAAGATCAAACCTCTTAGTCCAAAAAAACATCAAAAACATATTTCTATGCTCTATGAATTTAGAGAAAGGTTAGCCTTCAATTTTTACAAGAAAGCTTCTAAGAACAATCTAGAGTTATACATGATGTACTATTGTCAAAATCCAAGACTTTTGCAATGTTTTGAGTACCTTAATTACACATCTTGAATCAAAACTCCAAGTAAAAGATCATTCCTTTGATACCTTTGAAGTCTAAACGTGTCAAAATAGACCTATACAAGTGGAATTTTCCAGCCAAAACCTAGATCTAAACATCAAAAAGTACCAACATCATCAAATTTAGCACACCTTTGATTATTAGGCCTAGTTTCATCATCAATATTTATCATCCTCTCATCATGAAACAAAGATGCATAGTCAAAATCCAACCTAGTATCATTAGAATTTGTGTTCTATTTGGCTTAGTTGTAACCCATGGTACTTTTCCAAAACCTAGATCAAAGTTTAGTCTAAACTATAACACTTGTATGCCCATTCAAACAAGGTCACAAAAACAAAAGCTCAAGGAAAAAGGACTTGAAAATCAAAACATTGAAGAGCCAAACATTGAAACTCCAATCATTGAAAATTCAAACATTGAAATCCCAACCATTGAAACTTTGATCATAGAGACTCTAAAAATTGAAACTCAACACAATGAAATGCAAGAAAACATGGCAGAAGTAGAAGAGAATCCTTTTCATGGACTCAACAACACTGATGGGGAAGAAATAGCCGAAGAAGATATTCAACATGTTGAACAAGATCCCAATTTTCACAAGTGTTTAGAAAATATTTTTGAATGAAATGGGGAAAAATACCTCCTTATGTTGGTCAAACAAGGTGCCAAATTACCATAAGACTTTGACATGAATCAATTGAAAGCACCACCCAAAAATCTTGAACATGATCCTAAACAAGTAGTTGCCTTGACTTATCTAGTAACGACTCTCCAACAATAAATGTTTGACATGCAAAAGGGAACTTCAAAATGATACTTGATTGAAGACATTTGTCCTTATCCATTCAATGAAAGCATTCACATGATACCCTTTCCCAAACATTGTGAGTTCCCAAAGTATGACAAATACAATGGTAAAGCCAATCTGATTGATCATGTAAGGGAATTTAGAACCATGAGTCTCAAATTTTCCTATGAGGAAAATTATTTGATAAGATTATTCCCAAGAAGCCTAGGTGGACATTGTCTTGAACGGTTCTCCAAACTCACCCCACCAATTAACAATTTTTAGGAGTTAGTTAACAAGTTCATTAACCAATATTATACATCACCATGAAAGATCTTTGTAACCTAAAACAAAAGAAGGCTTAATCATTCCTTGTGTTATTGAAAAAATGGAGAAGGTTATTTGCACGATACTCTTGTCCTGTACTAGAAAAGGAAATGATAGCAATATTTATTGACAACCTTAGTGATGAGATGAGTTATAGATTGGAAGTACAATGTCCCCCAACCTTTGAAAAATTGATTGATAATGGGATTAAAATTGAGGATGCCCTAGTCAAAAGGGGAGTCATCAAGATATACAATGAAAAAAACTCATCAAACCCCTCCAACAATTACAATAATGGTGACAAACCCAAGTTTTAGCAATGAGACAAGAATGTTGTAAACAATGAGAGTGTAGTTGAAATCCCTAATGCAAAACCTGTATTCAATTTGACTGTAGCTGCCACCAAAAATAATCAAAAAAATAGTCTCCCCAACAACCAAGGAAACAATCAAAGTAACAACCAAGGAAACAATCAAAGTAACAACCAAGGAAACAATCAAGGACACAACCAAGACAACAACCAAAATGCCAACCAAAGCATCAATCAAGGTAATGCTGGACTTAGGACATCATCATATAAAGCATACTCAAATTGAAGGAAGTTTGCACCTTTTGGAAAATCACTAGAATCAACATTAAAAGAACTTCTTGAAGCTAAAGTCACAACTTTACCAGAAGCAAGAAATCGAGAACCACAAGTTAAACCCCCATGGTGGAATGAGACCCATTTCTATGAGTTTCACCACAACAAGGGACGTAAAACCAATGACTGCATGCAATTGAAACACTTGATACAAGATCTAATTGACAATAAGGCGATATTTGTAGGATGACCTCAAATAAACAATGATCATGGGGTGTTCAAGAACCCCTTACCAAACTATGAGAAGGGAGAGTCCTCTTCATCAAACAACAAAGGAAAGAACATAAACTATGTCTATGACACCACCATTTTTCATATTGAGGTGGTTGATGATCCAACCCATGACAAATCAGATACTATTTTAAATGATAACCCAAAAAGAAATGACACCATCGGACAAGAACAAAACATCATTACAAATCATCACCACAATGTCAAAAAATACCTCGCATCAAATCAATGTTATAAAAATTAGGGAACGACACAACAACACACTCATCAATGCAATCACATGAGGACAAGCCAAGGTAACATTGAAAGGAGATACCCCTTCCACATCCAAATCAATTGCTAACCCTGCAACTCAATATAACATAGTGGATCAGTTGCATAGGATACCCATAGAAATATCCATATTAGAAATCCTCAAGATTTCTCCTACTCACAAGGAAATCTTGGAACAAGCTCTAGTTGCTACCACAGTACCCAACAATCTAGAGGTTTGTCAATTCCAGAATATGGTGGGACATTTCAATGCACCACACTGCTTATCCTTTTTTGAACATGATGATGTATCCATCAATCATCCCCACAATGTTTCTCTACACATTGAGGTCTTAATTCACAAGCACCGTGTTAAATGTATCCTAATAGATGGACGAGCTGGCCTAAATAGCTATACTTTGAAACTTGTCCATGCACTAGGATATTCAGAAAATGATATTGATCCTAGGAGAAAAATCACAATAAAAGAATATGATGACAAGGAGAGATCTTCAAAAGGTCTAATAGTGCTATCTATTCAAGTGGGACTAGTTTCCAAAGACATAGTATGCTAGGTACTAGACAAAGAGATAACCTACAACATACTCTTGGGAATACCCTAGATTCACGACATACAAGTAGTGCTATCCACATATCACCAGTGTTTGAAGTTCCCATTCAATGGGCAAGAAATCACTATTACAACTGATTCAAACAACCCCCAATATTGTAACACCCTCAAGACAACCCAAGATATTTTTGTACCACACAATAGGGAAGCTCCAACTCAGGGTGTATCAAATGATGGGAAATAACTAAATTCCTTTTCCAAGTGGGTTGAGGAAAAGGAAAAATCAAAGGATAAAGATATCAGTGATGCCAATCTCTCAAGTAAAGAAATTACATCATTTGAATCCTACTTCATAAAATCAAGAAAGTCAACTTGAATCCTTATCAAAAAAAATTCCAAGATCCAGTTGAAAGACAAAGGTATGGGGGGATACTAATTTCAACAATATTTATTCTTGTCACAACTATCATCTTCTCCAAATTCTTATGGACAACCATCGACATCAAGACAACAATTATCACAACTCACCACACTATTTGATGGAACCTTTGTAAGATCCAACACATTAGTAGATGAGTCAAATGACAAGGAGGTTTTGAATTGGCTATACAAAGAAGAAGAATCACCACAAGAATCCACTTCAAGTGCACAAATAAAGCAATATGGAAAAGGGAAGACAATCATGGAAAAGATGGGATACGAGGGAAAATGTCCTATCGGTAAAAGGAAAGAATGCATCATAGAACCAATCCAACCTATCACCATGCAAGCCAAAGATAAAATAGGACTAGGGTATAGAGAAGAATCTAGAGAAGAAATCAAACAAGTTGTTGAAAGAATCCTACAACTACAAGCTAGTGATGCTCATGAGACTGATTCAAATGAGTATGAAAGGGGTTCATTATCTAAAGAGTTATTTCATGATAAGGAAATTGTTGTAGTCCAAAATTATACACCAATACATGAGGAGGGTCAAAGTTTAGGTCATAGACCACTTGAAATAGGATCACTACACATTGATGATGCTAGTGAAGAAAATCAAACTTGGAGTGAAATGGATAATTCAGAGGAGACTTACATTATAGAAATTGATTTTGCTATTGGACAGTCTAAAAATGTCACCATTGGGACTCTTACTACATCTAAATTTAGCCAATCCAATGACTCCTTACCCCTAGTACATCCTGAACTAATAGATTGGGAACAAATTGAGCCATCCGATAACCCTCTCTTTTTAAACGATGAAGCCATTGTCAATTTCCTTTGTCCCACCAATCTTGAAGCATATTCCACCATTGAACCTCATAACAAAGAAGGGAATAGATTTGATGATGAAAACTATTCAATGGCAGTATCAAATCTAGAAAAAACAAAGAGTGTATCCATTAGTGAAAACCTCTCTGAGGTACTGAAGGAAGGAAGATTTGACACACTCCCTGAGCACTTTCAGGAATGATCTAAAATATTTATTGAACCCACCTAGTAAATCAATATTGGAAATGAGGAAACATTGAAGATTGTCCATCTAGTAGAATCCTTGAAAGAACAAGAAAAACTAGACTTCATCAAATTCTTTACAGAAAAGCAAATAATTTTTTCTTGTTCTTATGCTAACATGCCAGGGATTGATCCAGAACTCATCATGCATCACCTATCACTACCAACAGGAATAAAATTGGGTAAGAAAAGTTAAGGAAAATGCATCCCCACATCGCTCTCTTGGTCAAAGCTGAACTAAAGAAATTTTTAGATGTAGGATTTATTAGACCTATTGACTATGAAGAGTGGATTTCTAATATTGTACCTATTTCCAAACAATACAAAAGCATCAGAATCTACACAAATTTCAGGTATCTCAATAAATCTTGCCCCAAATATGATTTTCCTCTGCCCAACATTGAAATTATCATGGACTTGATTGTTGGACATGAAATAATCTCCCTCATGAATGGTTTCTCAAGATATAATCAAATAAAAATTTCTCCTGAAGATCAAGATAAAACTACCTTTACATGTCCTTGGGGTACTTTTGCTAGAATGTCATGCCATTCGAATTGAAGAACGCTGGAGCCACATATCAGAGAGCCATGATCACCATATTTCATGACATGATGGACACTTTTATGGAAGACTATGTAGATGATCTGTTGGAAAAATCCTACACCAGAGAAGGACACCTAGAGATCTTAGATAAGATTTTCACTAGGCTAGAAAAGTTCAATGTGAGACTAAATCCCAAGAAGTCTGTATTTGGTGTAATATCAACTAAAATTTTGGGATATGTTATGTTGTATAAAGGCATTCAAGCAGACCCTACAAAGGTCAAAGCTATCATGGAAATGCCTCCTCCTAAAAACATTAGCCAACTCAGATCTTTGCAAGGAAGATTTCAATCTATCAGAATATTTATTGCACAATTGGCAGATAAGACACATCCTTTCAACCAATTTCTCCACAAGAATGTATCTTGCTGATGGGATGAAAAATGTGAAGGAGCCTTCAATCAATTGAAACAATATCAGATGATTCGACTTGTCTTGATACTACCAACAGAAGGAAAGCCACTTTTATTGTACATAGCGACAACTAAAATACCCTTGGGAGCCTTGTTAGTGCAAGAGGATTCAATAGGAAAAGAAAGGGGAATATGTTACATGAGCATAACCTTAAATGGCTATGAGATGAAATAAAATTTCATTGAAAATGATTGTTTAGTAGTAGTGTTCGCCAGCCAACAATTGTGACACTACATGCTCACCCATACCATTAAGTTAATAACCAAGATAGATCCACTGAATACCTTCTAAGAAAAGTTAATCTCACTAGAAGACTAGCCAAGTGGGTCATGATGCTAAGTTAATTTGATATCCAATATGTTGATAGGAAGGAAATCAAAGGACATGCAATTGAAAATCAGTTAGCTGAAGCACCATTACAAGAAAATCATCCCATGAACATTGAGTTTCTAGATGCTGATGTCCTAACAATATCCAAAAAACAATGGGCCTTGTACTTTGATGGTTCTTATACACAACATGGATCAAGAGCCAGAATATTATTTATCTCACCACAGGGACACACCATTCCTAAGTCTTATAGACTAATGTTCCCTTGCACCAACAAAATGGTTGAATATGAAGCCTTGATCATTAGAATCAAAGTAGCAGTTGAATGGAAGATCACAGAGATACATGTCTATGAGGATTCATAATTAATCATTAATCAAGTAAACGATGACTATCAAAAAAAAGATGACAAGATGATGCCTTACAAAAGAATGGTTGATGACTTCAAAAAGTATTTTTTAGAAATCATATTTGAGAAGATTCCTTGAAGTGACAACAAAGCCTCCAATGCCATGGCTACCATTGCTTCTCTCTTGAAAATTCTAGAGAAATGAGCTCGTTACAAGTTCATGGTGGAACAACTATTCAAACCATCTTGTGATAACCATGAGTCCCAAGTTATCTACCACCTAGCTGAGGCTGACACTTCCCTCTATGAGAACATCTATGCATACCTAAAAGATAACACCCTTCCTACTGACCTATCTCGCAATAAAAAATGAAACTTCATCCACCAAACCACCCAAAATGCCCTTATTGTGGATGTACTTTATCGATGAGGTCTTGATGGAACTCTCCTCCGATGTCTGGAACATGAAAAATTTGAAACAACTTTAAGAGAAGTACATTAAGGTGTTTGTGGTACTCATTCAAATGGTTCAAATGTAGCTAAGAAACTCCTCCATTTGGGATATTACTAGCCAACTATGGAGAAGGATTTTGTTCAATTTGTCAAGAAATGCCAAAAGTGCTAGATTCATGGAAATCTCATCCATGCACCAGCACAAGAACTTCATCCTTTTGCATCAACATGGACCTTTTTTCAATGGGGATTGGATCTCATAGGAAAAATACACCACTCTTCATATAATGGACACAAGTTTATCATGTATTACAACCACAAAGTAATTTACAAAGTAGATTGAAGCAATTCCCCTAACCACCATCATAGGAAAAAAAATATCATCTTTCATCCTGAACTACATCATTTGTTGGTAGGGTATCCCTCAGTCCATCATCACTAATAATAGATGACCTTTCAAAAATCAAGACATTGAAGAAATTTGTGAGAAATTTCATATCCAACATTGATTTTCTACACCCTATTATCCTTAAGGAAATGGCCAAGCTGAGGCCTCAAACAAGACTATCTTGAAGATACTGAAGAAAACTGTCAATGATGCTAGAAAAGACTGGAATATTCAATTGAACCCTGCCTTGTGGGCTTATAGAACTAGTATCTGAACCCCAAAAAGAGCTACACCCTATGCTCTAGTATATGGATTAGAGGCTATCCTACCTATTAAGGTTGAAATACAATCACTCTAGGTGTCGCTAAAAGGGATCATTTCAGATGATGATCACAGGGTGTCTAGGTTGCAAGAATTAGACCTTTTGGATGAACACCGTCAACATACAGTGGATCACCTAAAGGAATATTAGCAAAGGATATCCAGAAGCTACAACCACAAAGTCAAGCCTAGAACATTTCAAGTTGGAAATTTGGTATTGAAAGAGAATCCCCGAAATCAACAAGATCGAGAAAAGAAGGGGAAACTTGAACCAAACTTGCTTGGTCCCTTTGTCATTATTGTAGCCTTCAGATTAGGAGCTTATTAGTTGTCTACACCAAAAGGGGATTTTTTTGATGAAACCCTCAATATCTTGCATCTCAAAAATTTCTACACTTGAATCATCCAGTGCATCGGAAAAGTCCTAAAAAATACAAAAAAAATAGAAAATGTCTTGAAAAAATAGTTGCCTTGATGAAAACTTGGCAAACAGGTGTCTTGGTAATGACCAAAAAAATTAGAAAAAGAGAAAAATACCAAAAAAAAAAGTCCATAAAGTTCAAAAAAATCATAAAATATGAAAAATTGCAATAAAAATAAGTAGTGAAAACCTTACAATAGGCGCTATTTGTGATGGGTTAGCTTTTCCATCTATTTGAGCATGTCGATCGTTCAATTTCGCCATCCGCTTATACCACCCATTTTCCTATCCTTTGAAAAGCACCATGTACATATCTTGGCATCATGGTCATGTCTCATCATAGATTGGAGGACAAAATCCTAAACCCACTAAGGGCAACAAAATTTGAGCCTGAACCAACAAACAAACAACAGGAAGACAAATTCAATAAAAACAATGATCATAACACAACCCAACTTTGAACATCGATCACCATTAGAAACGCATCAAACATTCATATCAAAATCCAAAAACAAGTCAAAAGTAAGTGAAAAAGTCAAAAATAGAGTCGTCTTGTCGAACTACATTGTCTCTAAGCTTAAACGTAGGCAAGGCTCATGTTTGATCAGCCCCTGAGACACCCTAGGTCAAGTCCTTTAGTGGTCCATTGTAATTAATTGTCATCTCTCATTTGTTCATATCTTGGTCATGTAAATCGGTTGAGTTAGTTGAACTATGTGGTCTCTGCGTGTATAATATAGGAAAGGCTAATCTTTGATCAGCCCTCGAGGCCCCTAGGATAGGTCTTTAGGTTAGGTTCTTGGTCAAAATCTTCGAAAACACCTAAAAATTGGAAAATATAAAGGATGATTCTCTTCCAAATCATGGGTTTATCACATTAAACACAAATGTTCAATTGTTGTATTTTTATTTTTGTTATCATATCTCTGGAGCCCCTTGATGATCTATCGAACTAGAGGAGCAAGGAAGGAGTATGATTTTTTTTTTTCTGTTTTCTATGAGTTTATCATTATTATTATGCAAGTTGTTGCAAGACGTGCTCTACAAAATATCACTAATGACATTCCAAATTTGCATAGGAAAATGGTTAACTCTTGTCTATTTACGCAAGCAATGCTCAGTTTATATTGGTCTAAACTATGCCATTAATGCTTGTACTCACTTTCAACATTTTAAAGGCCCAATGATGATAAAAAGCATAACAAATTGGTTAATACAAATTACAACTTTTTAATACAAGATTTGCATAGTTAAGTTAGATTGTATTCGTGTTAGCATTGCATGTGTATTTATGGGGTTTTTCAAAGCTGAAACAATTTCACAATGGTGTCATCTCTATTATTAATGGATTGAGTACACTGGACATTAACCAAAAACACATCATTTGCATATCTTAGAAAACATTCTCACATCATTTACATTCATACATTCCATCATAATATTTGTATCAGAAAATGCAAAAAAATAACAAAGACATACATTGCATATCAATTCCAAAATCAAAATCATGTCATCCAATATGCTTAAATGAGTCTCTTCATATTTCCAAGAAAGTTGGGAAATATGTCAGAGTTATGAAGCTTAAAAGATCAATCTATTGTAGCCTTCCCACTACTTTTGGAAGTTGGAAAGACTCACTCATTTAAGCTTAAGGTAATGAACATTTTAATTTGTGCACATTCAATCATTTGGATCAAATAATCATCATTCATCATTACAAAACATCACACATCATTTGCATCGCATCCATACATATTCAACATAATCATCACAAGGAACATCTTACATCACTTAATCCATCAAATCATCGACCATTCATCACATATAAACATCATATATGTTAGAGTAAATGTTTTAACTTAATTATGTTAATTAAGTTACCTTTATTCCTCTCTTAAGATTTCACTTTAGTTTGCATATTGTGACATTTAATAATTATATTAATTATTAAATGTCTACCTATTAGGGTTACTTTTAGGTTTTGCATGATCTCCTTTTAAGGATTGATCTTTGTAATTATTTTAATTTAGTCAATACAATATCTTTTGAAGTTTGCAGAGCGCCCTTGCTTTTTTGTCTCCATCTCTTCCTTTCTGTGAGAGGTTATTTGTATGCAGGTGATCTTCGGGATCTGTGAAGTTGGATTTCTCAAATTCTACATAATCTATTTTTTATTGTTTTTTTTATAATTTTTTTTTTCTATAATAAGCCCAGTTGTGCAAATCTGCCGACAACCATTTGGCTATCAAATTTAGGCCCAGATTTTTGCTGTGACGGCCGCATGACCACCAAATTTAATCCAGCACTTGCTTTTTTCCCCTTTGGAGTTGTTTTCTTCCAGAGGCTATAACTTGGGCATACAATATCATTTTTTGGAAAACAACATATTGTCGGAAAGCTGATTCCATCAAATTTCTAGTGGTGTGGATCTCATCACTTTCATTTTTTTTGGGTGCATTTTATAGCAAGTTGAAGTCAGAGGAGATGTTTTTAGTTTTGAGCTCGTAAATTTTGACTAGTTTCTCCATTTTTTGTGATCTCAACGGCGTTGGAACCGTATTTTAGAGCTCTCCAGTTCCATCCATGCAATTTTTCCATATTTCACTCTAGGTATGTTTTATTTAGTTTTCTATGTTTTCACACTCTAGTGAATTACCTAGACACATTAGCTCTTGGGAACTTCTTGTTTGCATGGGATGCTTCATTTTTGGTTGTTCTTAATGTATTTATAGCCTTATGTCTTGTTATGACATTTTGAGCATCATTTGTAAGCAATATTCTATGTAAACGCACTGAGATAAAGTGCCACACTATTGTACATGTATTTTGGGGATTTTGCACATAAGGTTGTGCCATATTTTGCACTCGAACTATATTATAAAGTACCATGGGGGGGTTTTGTAGTTTCTTTGTTTTTTCCATCACACCTTTTTCCAGTGAGTGCCCCTCCACAATGACAGTGGATCCATATGATTCCAACCTCATGCATGTGTGCTTTGTTTTGCACACCACTTTTTCAGTTACAGGTGCTTTCTTGTGCACTTTCATATGTTGTTTCTTCTCCTCCATGTACTACAGGGTGTTACACAACATTTCAGTGGATTTGTCAGGCTCTTTTAGTTAGCATTCTGGGGGGTATTATACTGTTCATGCTAATGCTTCCTTGGTTTCACCTTGGAAGGAATCTTCCATTCTCATTTGATTAGTGTTCTTCAAACTATTGGTACTTGTGCCATCTCTATCTTCATTCTAGGTGTTTTCCTTTTTTTTCCATTTGATTTGAGTAGTGTCGTTTGGGACACTCATGAAAATTGTTGTCATCTTGATCCTGATCATCCTATTTTTAGAGGAGGTTCTTTAGCACCATAGCAGTCATCTTTTGACAATTTTTTTAGCTTCTTTTGCTTCAGTGATGTTCTTCATGTCTTGTGCATCTCTTTTTGGAGTAGATTTTTTCCCATGATGTTTTCTCTATTTCTCCACTTTACAGAGATTTGGTTGTATTTGGGTACCTTACTTGGCCTAGTTGTCGGGACCCTTGTTTGCTTTCTTGCACATGTTTCTAGCTACACTCTTGCTCATATTAAGGGTGGGTTTTAAAGTAAAGGTTTTAACTTAATTATGTTAATTAAGTTACTTTTATTCCTCTCTTAAGATTTTACTTTAGTTTGCATATTGTGACATTTAATAATTATATTAATTATTAAATGTCTACCTATTAGGGTTAATTTTAGGTTTTGCATGATCTCCTTTTAAGGATTGATCCTTGTAATTATTTTAATTTAGTCAATGCAATCTCTTTCGAAGCTTGCAGAGCACCCTTTCTTTTTTTTTCTCCATCTCTTCCTTTCTGTGACAAGTTATTTGCATGTAGGTGATCTTCAGGGTTTGTGTAGTTGGATTTCTCAACTTCTACAATATAAACACCAAATAAGCATCATCATTGCATAATCATCATAATCATCATATCATCATCATATAGAACATTACATAAACATCAACGCAAAAATATGCATCATCATGTCATCCATCATACATTCATTACATCATATTGGCATTAGAAAAGAATGAAAAAACATAAAATGCATCACATTTCATTAGCATAGTCAAATCCATCGCATACATCATATAGGAATCATTCATAAACCATCATAGACTCATAACACATTACATTGCATATCATAATCATCACAGGGAAATCAAATGAATCATAGAATTTTATCATCATATCAACATTTAGATCACAATCATCATTGCATATCATATAACATAAAAATATCATAATGTCCAAGTGTACAAGGATATCCAAAAGTAGGATGAGATACATCATAATCCTAAAAGGCATGGTATCATGGGAAATACATCCTCAATCTCACAAAAGGTGTATACACAATGTCCAAGGAACATCACAATATGTTATGTCGAGCTCCCACTAGACGTGTCAAATGTGGAGAGATTTAATATCAACACAAACCTTAATGAAATAGTTTACATTCAAAGTTTCGATGTAAGTAATCTACTCTATTTTGTAATACAATCAAACCTTTCAAATACATCTCATTGTCCTCTATTTCTAGGGATTTCTTAAACCATTTGGCCCTTAGATTTCTATGGGCACAATGGTTGTTAAAATGACAACCTAGAAAATGAGATTTGATGCTTAATATGCAATCTAAGATGATCTCTATGTGAAAATGTGTGTGGGAAGGATTAATGGTATGCTTCTAAATGAAACAAAATGATGAAAAGGATGAAGAATATGATGATAAATGAAGGATGATGTTGATGATAAATGAACAAGTGGAGATGAGTGAGATGATATGAAACTAAAATGAACTATTCATGATTATGCATATGCTTAAATGCAACAAAAAATAAAACTAATCTAAAATGCAACTATGATATAATGGGGATGATAAAATGCAACTATGATGTAATATGTTAATCTAGTATGAGAATGCAACATAAAACATGATATGAAATCTAGTTATAAGACTCTAGGAATGCTCCAAGCTCCTAAGAAAAACCTACATAGTAACTTTTCTACAAATGTGGATGATAAATGCAAAGGTAAGGGGGTGTATTTATAGGGTTTCTCAAGCATTTTGTGAGGTGGAACCTATCAATGGTCTAGATTTGAAGGAGAAATAATAGACGATGGAGATGGAAAGAATCAAGATGTTGTCCCCTTGACCAAAGACAACATTCCATGTGTGTGGGAGGAATCTCTAGACCAATGGGAAACATGCCATTTGGATGGGAGACCCAAGTATGTGAAACAAAGACCCATGTGCTCCAAATTTGTTGGAAGTGTGGGAGAATAAAGCCATGTGCTTTTTCCAATTGGTGGAAGTGTGTGAGGATAATTATAATTAATAATTAGGCTTATTTATTTTCATGTGACCTTTGTGAGGTGGCACAAGAAAATGTAGTAGACATGTGCTCTAATTCTTAATCAGGATTAAGGAAGATTAATTAAATAAACACGTTTAGGATATTTTGTTTATTTAATTATTTAGAAGAATTTGATTTTGGAGAATGAATAGAAGAGTGAACAATATAAATAAAGTGAGACTTTATTTATACATGGTTGAAACATTAATCAAATAAATTTTACTTAATTAACTGAATATGATGACCGTTTTTAGGTGTATACACTATGAAGACTATTTTATATAGTTATATTCAAGATCTCGTGAAGTTTTGTGAAGAGGATTGGAAGATATCAATGACAAAGTTCAACTATGAATATCAGTGTGTTCTCTCTGTCTAGTATATCAGTGCAGGAGACTCCACATTTCCTCGAGAAGAATTATTTTGCACTGTGGTTCTAAATATATATTATCTAAGGTCAGTGAAGTATGAATTTGAAGAAATGTCAAAACTTGAAGACATTTCCATGAAGAAATGTATGTATGATCAAAGGGTTTTGTGATTAGGTATAATTCTTGTTTGACCTAATATATGAATCAATCTTTCAATGGTTACTGTTGAAAGCAGAAGATAGATGATGAATAGATATAATACTAGGGAAATGGCTCAATCTTTGAATGGTTACTACTATACATGCAATATGTTTTGACACAAAGCTAACTAGTGAATCTATCACAATTGAATAAAAGTTAGTTTGGTTAGAGAAGTGTTGTATGCTATTTTTGAAAAAAGCTTAGACACATTTCAAAAGTCTACAAAAGAAAAAATAGAAAATAGTCTAATACAATAAAGAGAAATGAACCTATGCAGGAAGTTGATCCTACTGAAATTAAGAAGAATATGGACAATATTTGGAGAAAGAAAGAGGAATCTAAGAACAAAGATGAGTCAGGAACTTCAAATGCATTTGTCCCCTCCTCTAGTCTAGATAATTCACTTGAAAATTAAACCTAGGAATGAGCTTAGGGGGAGTAACACTAGAAAATTCTAAAGCCCCCTAGAAATATGAGGCATCAAGATATGACACAAAGATATATCATGGAAGAGGAATCTCTAAAGCTATAGAAGAAAGATGTGGAAGAAATTAATGGAATGTAGAAGTTTGTAGAGCTTTTGTAAATTAACTGCACACACAAGATTTTGTAGTTTATTAGATTTTTCTGAAGCATTTATTGCTAAAGAATTTATTGATATGGGTCAAATCACAATGTTAAAAAAATATTTGAGAAGAAAGATTTAGCTGATGTGAAGGAGAAGTAAATTGAAGAAGAGGTGGATTCGAGGTGTCTCCCAAAAGCAGAGCATCAAAACCCTATTTTTTGCTGAGCAAATTCAAGAGGTATTCTGAATACTAGATTCTTCTCTAGAATTTTTATGTAAAATTTTTTTAGATGTAATGGAAGGATAGAAGGTAGTAAATGTCTCAAATCTAGACCACAATATAAATTGAAAATACATTCTTGGAGAGTTCTATCGAAAGATCCAGTGGGTGCATTTTCTTGCACTCCCTTTGGAGTTTCACCTACTAAGGACATCTATGCATATATTCATGGAAAAATTGAAGAAATTTCCAGTAATGAATTATTTGTTTTATGGACAAGAGAATTGGAAGAAAATGATGATGCCATAAAAATGGAACACAAAACCCTAATTAAGAAGAAACTGGATGTGTGGCGGAAGTTCCCACTGGTTGAATTTAAAAAGAAATACATTAGAATGGTATTGAGCAAGATTCATGATGAATAAATTTGGATTGATGGTGCATATTCAATAACCAGAGAAGCAATAAGAGATGTGACTGGGTTATGGTCCTCTCAACCAGTTTCGCAGCAAAATTTTGTCATGGTCAAGGAATTAATTGAAAATACTTGTACAACTCTTGAAGGAAATGAAATCATCTTGAATACAATTGGGAATATAGCTATCCGATATTTTGCAATGCTTGTTGGACACAAAATATGCTAACCAAATGATGGCCATAAATTTTCTGCTATTGTTGATCATATTGCACTCAACATGATTGAAAATGGAACTGACTATGATCTTTGTGAGTTACTTTGCCAACACTTTATGAAGAAAACTAAAGAAAATTAAAAAGAGAAAAAAGCATACATTCAGGTACAATACTTTGATAATTTGTTTATTTTCTACTTCATGAAGGAAATACCAGTAATTGGAAAAGTAGAGTGGTCAAATACATAACCGGTTGCACATCAAATAAGAAATATTATGAGAAATATTGGTGGATCAAATGCTCAAGATGATTCTTTTGCAAAATTCTTTGGAAAATTTCAAATGAGAATGAATGAAATAATAAGGATACCCAAGGGTGTGGTGGAAAGGTATTCTAGAGACATCGATTTCCTTGTCTCCACTTATTTTTATTTCATGGAAGCAATTGAGCCCAGACTTATTTGGATTTTTGATTCATATTATGAACTAAGGAGGAAGTTGTTCATTATGTAGAAGTGCTCCTAGGAATCCCTAAAAACCCTAGCAGATCATGATTAGAGATTAATTCTAGGATTGAAGCCTCTGGAAGTTCTAGGAGGATAGGTAAGAAAAGGAAAAGCATTTTTATTCCTCTGGTTGAGATTAAGTAAGATATTATAGAACAAGAAGGATGATTGAAAAATAATGTTACCCAACATGAGCATGAAGAAAAAAGTGTACAGAACATGGATGAAGCCATAAATTTTTTACAAGAGGTAATCCTTGGTGCAAGCTTTAACACATTAATGTATACTATAGAAAATATCAGAAATATAGTTGATCTATTGAAAGCATACACATCCAAACTAAAAGAACAAATTGGAAATGGGTTAGAAGCAAGGACTACAGAGGAGATTCTAGAAGATATCAAAAAGAAATGTGCAAATGCACATCACAAAGCCTTGAAGGGATTGAAGGATGTTCAAATTTGTGAAGAAGTAGTATATAACTTAATATTATATTGTCTGAAATGGTCAAACTGTACACAAAGTACAAAAGATGCAATGAATCAAATTGAAACTCAAATAGACAATCAAGCATATGTTTATGATTTAACAAGTGACAAAAAAAATAGAAGTGGTCCTATATTATGTAGTTGCATGACAATTTATTTGCCTTATAGAATCAAAGGAGAGAGACAGTCAAACAATATGTGGCATGAAGGGAATTACTGAAGATAAATCATATTCCTATATCTAGTGCCCTTGCGAGTGCTGATAGACTCTCAAAAATTAACCTCAACCCCAACATTGACAAAGAAGGAAAAAAGTCTCTAATGAAGCTTGAACTACTTTGTAGGAATTTTATAGATGCAAAATGTCTTTGGGAAGAAGGAAAATCTACTTGACAGGATACTTTGAAGAAACTCAAAGGATCTACATCTTTAGGTTGATAAATATTTCCCTTATGTTTAAAAGATTATGTTTCTTTTGAAGTAGATGCATACTTATCCCTTGCATGACCTTTTCTATTGATGTCAAAGGGGGAGAGATAGTGGAAAAACATCTTTTTCAATACACTTGGGAGTGATAGTCACATTTTGGAAAGATGGTTAGAAAACCTTTTTGTGAGGAAAGTTTTCATTCATGTCATAGAAAATGTTTTTGATATGCATGTTGCCATAAATGAAAAAGGGGGAGATTGTTAGAAGTTTGAAAGTTTTCCATTGTTATTATATTTTAGCCACATGAGCATGAACTATACATACATTGGTTAATTCAAATTTTCTAGTGTTCTCATCGATTTAAACATTGTGGGGAAGCATTTTTGGTATCATTTGTATAGTATTAACTAAACTAGAAAGCTTGGTCTATCAAGAAGTTGGCTAAATGTTTTTTTTATGGTGTTGTGGTTTAGTGCATTAGTTTTTTAGGTCTACACTCCACTGCAAGAAGAGGTATAACTCTGAGCTTTTAACCATACCATGAAGACTAGTTTATACAATTATATTCAAGATCTCATGAAGTTTTGTGAAGAGGATTGGAAGATATCAATGATAGAGTTGAACTCTGTATACCATTGCCTTCTCTTTGTCTAGTATATCAGTGTGGGAGACTCTGCATTTCCTCAAGAAGAATTATTTTGCATTGCAGTTCTAAAGATAGATTCTCTGATGTTGGAAAAGTATGAATTTAAAGAAAGGTTGAAACTTGAAGATGTTTGCATGAAGAAATGTATGCATGATCAAAGGGTTCTATGATTAGGTCTAATTCTTGGTTGACCTAATATATGATATGTATTGAAAAGATTAAATATATAATGCAGATGTTAGAAAGATCTGTTTTAGGTCCATGTTGATGATTCATGTATTACATGTTTTGTTTAAACATGAAGATTTTTTTGAATCATGCACGGAGCCGACATAGGTATGTTGAACAAAAAAAGGTTACATCTAATTAGGTCAACCTAATTGAAGTATGCAGATGTAATTATGTATATATGTAAGAAATTTTTGAGTTGTAATCAAGTGTGACAAAGAAGGGTGACAAGTAATATAATGTTTGAGGGATATCATATTGTGAAAAAATGAAGGTTTAAGTGTGGGAGATCAGTATAAGGGTAGAATTATTGAGTGATTGTTAAGCATAGCAGTATTTTGTATTCAGAGCTTTAAAGGAACTAAAATTTAGCACAAGGAAGGCACACTTTGTAAACTAGTTCATAATCTAGCAGTGAGCCATCTATTTTTTGTACCTAACTTTGGCTATGAGCCTTATAAGGATAGTGCATCTTGGCAGTGATCCCCTATAATATATTATATCCGAATATAGTATATTGTGAGCTAATCCTCATTATGATTTTTCCCTTTTTGGGTTTTCCACA
Source organism: Sequoia sempervirens (assembly GCA_007258455.2). Classification (NCBI taxonomy): domain Eukaryota; kingdom Viridiplantae; phylum Streptophyta; class Pinopsida; order Cupressales; family Cupressaceae; genus Sequoia; species Sequoia sempervirens. Next base: position 132,126,574 of record VDFB02000013.1, on the reverse strand, counting down.
TAAAAATCTTGGTGTTCATGTGTTATGTGATCTTGTGGATGCTTAATACTTGCATTCCTTATTTTTGTTCATATACATTGGTGATTGGATAAGCTATGTTTAAAAGTTCAATAAAATATTGATTCACCCCCCCTCTCAGTATTCTAGGTGTTCAAATATATATATACAATTTATATATCCAATCAGGTGCTCATATATGTACTACATATCTACTATGAGTATACATATATATTACTATCTACTTATACTCACACCTTCATATGTATGTATATATGCACCACCATATATATACATATATTTTCTATATATACATATCCATATATATATTTAAATACACACCATATAACATATTCTCAATCACAAGAATTTAACATTTTAACTCAAATTGGCTAAACTATCAAGGAGGGTTATAGACAACCAAACATAACTCTCCTATCAACCAAAAAGATATAAACTTAGGTTTAGCACTTACTACCACGAAAAATAGACTGACTCAATAAGGTTCCTCTAACCTATGCAGTGAGTGTGTACACCTACTTGGATATATATATGCCAATGGTTCCCATACCAACCTCCTCTCCTAGGTGATACTCTCCCTCCCCCTCTAGAGGGTTTGAAACTTTCCTGCATCCAACTTAGAGCAACATGTATGTAGTTATTTGATAACATATAAATCATATTCATCATACATCATAAGCATCATTAAAGAATTTAAAAAGTAATTTCATCATAATGCATATTCATACATGTCATTCATCCATTGAACATCATCAAAAAATAATCTTGCATTAAAATCATATTTACTCATAAAGGTAAAATTAATTTGGTATCTTAGAAATGGGGTGTAACAAATGGCTAAGGAGCAGTTAAGAAGATATAAGACCTAGTTGACAATATTTGGGCCACAAGTTGTCAAATATTTTGAGTCATATTGATAAGGTCTGGGACAACAACAAAATTTTGAATGATAAATTTATCAACCATACTAAATTAGGGGTTAGATTCATATTTTTTCAAACTATCTAGGTCCCCAAAATTGTATTGTTGAGGATTGTTGAAAAGCATTCCAATTTTTATCATGATTTTATATTTGATATTTTATCTAAATATGATACTATAGATAATATTATTTGCCACCATAATAAGTTTCAAGCACTCATAAGGAGAGGGCTTGGTATTTTTGAAGGTTTTGAAGAGTTTTAAATGACTCCTATATTGGATAAAGGAGAGCTAATTTTTCTAACACTCTCTCTCCCATCTATATAAAATAAATAAAGATGGTGAATTTAATGTAGAGTAGTTAAACCTTAGTATGGATATGCTCTCCAAAATTGAGTACAGTATGGTAGGCTTCTCTAACATGGTCCAAGTATTAATAAATGATGATTACAAGAATCACATATAGCTAAGGTAAACCAAATTTTCCCACTTAGAGTTGACATTCCATCAAAGTGAGATGAAGATAAAGAGAAAAGTAGTGCAATTTTTTGAGTTTCTTTTCAATCGGTCATCACTAATCAACATAAAAGTAGGATTAACAAGTTATACTAAGAATATCAAATTTTTCTTATCGACTTCAAGAGATAAATTTTGATCAAATCAGATAAATCTAGAGACATAAATGTACTTTTTTATTTTGTAAAGGTGTCAACTCTTACTTTTTTCTTTTGTGAAGGTGTCAACTCTTACTTTTTTCTTAAATGTACTTTTTTCTTTTGTAAAGGTGTCAACTCTTACTTTTTTCTTTTGTGTGATAAGTAGTGGAATAAGGATTTAAGATTGTTGTGCTCTTATTTCTATAAAAGGGAATCCAAAGCCTTATTCTATGATTTGAGTCTTTAGGTTTTGAGAAAGTCTCTGTATAGAACTAATCTTGTACAACTAGGTTTTTTTGAAATTTTAGAAAGAGAATGTTGTAAATTATCTTTGCAATAGCAACAAAAAATTAAATTTTACTATTTACATGAATACAAGTCACATTGTTGATGTATTCATATTGTAAAACAATATATTTTGAATATTAATAATCATTCAAGGTTATCATTGCACATTTTCTATAATGGATGTTTGATTGTTGGATTTTATTTAAGTAATAAATTAAACTTTCTTTCAGATGGATAATTAAAGATATTGTAGTTATAATAGGGATCTTAAAGAAGTTTAATAGTATTTCCAATTTGATGGTTTTGTTATTGTAAGGCAATAATATTGTTAAAGACAATTGAATTAGTTTTTAGTTTGTTATTAGGAAAATTTCTTCATTCTTGACTTTGTAATGGATAAGGCACCAATCAGATTAATTCATAGAATCAAGACCTAGGAAAAATCAACCTAAAATTTGAAAACTATCTTTTAATTTTTTTTTTTTTGTTTAACCTCACTTCACACCATCAAAGTAAAGAACTATATAGGATTTGAAGAAGATTTAGCCAATCAGTTTCATCCTCCAAATTGTTAGTGTTAAGATTATAATCTGTTTTGACATCATTGAGTACATTGTTGTAACCTGAGAATGATGTTATGAAAAGGGAAACCTATTGTCATTGGAATGGTTTTTCATTGATGTCAAAGGTGTTGATTTGATGTGTGATGTCAGAGATCATTGCATGTTCCATCTTGATGCAGGAGCATCCAGTGGTGTAAGGGAAATCTTGCATCACCCAAAAATAGTTAAATTTCAAGTTTATCAGTTTTTAGATGTTTTTATATTTTTGGATACCCTTTTCGTCATAATGAAATTCCCAATTTATGGTTTTTCATTCTGGTTCCTAGGTTGAAAGATATTGCAGTTTTAGTTTCCCATATTTGCACCTGAAAATCTTCCGAGTGGGATTTAAGGCACTTAGAGCTTCCGGAATGGCCCCGAAACTTGCCGAAATCGGTGTAGTGGAATTTGAGCGCATTCTTGACTTTGAGACCTTTCCAACGGTTTGAACGGTTTGTGAATCAGAGTCCTGGATCAAAAGTTATGACCCTGCGAAGTTGGCGCACTTTCTAAAAGATACCAGTGCAAATGCTCTTTTGAAATTTGAACTTCATGTTGTAAATTTTCGGCGACAAACCACCTAAACTCAAATTGAATGTTGCTTTGGCTCCAAACAAATGAGGAGCTCTATTTATGGGCGGGTTTTCTAAATTTTGGGTAACTTTTTGGGGACAAGCTCGCATGTTGCGAAAGGGTTATTCTATAGCTTTCTGTAGCTTGCATGTGTTATAGAACTTGGGGATTTGAGATCCTCTGCATGTAAGAAGTTCCATTCTCTGAATAATAAAATTATTCTCTTGTTTGTGGGTTATTTTACGTGTCTCGGGTTTGCATGCAATCAAATTAATCCTTGGAAGAGCCTTAGTAAATATGTCTACAATTTGGTCCTTTGTGGTCACATACTCCAATATTTCTTCATTTTCCAACACTTTTTCTCTTAGGAAATGATATTTGATAGATATGTGTTTTATTATTGAATGTATAATCGAGTTCTTCAAAATGTTTATTGCACTTGTGTTGTCATAGAAAATAGAAATAGGCTCATCACATATCACTCCAATGTCTTTCATAGTTTTCTTCATCCACAAAACCTGTGTGTAGTAGGATGCTGTAGCAATATATTCTACGTCTGCAATGGATAAAGAAACCGAGTCTTTCTTTTTACTCAACCATGAAACCAGTCTTTCACCAAGAAAGAAATCACCACTAGTGGTACTCCTCTGGTCATCTACACATCTAGCCCAATCAACATCGGTATAAGCACTCAGGGTGAAATCATCACTCTTAGGATACCATAATCCATAATCCGGTGTACCTTTAAGATATCTAAATATTCTCTTTACAGTTGTAGCATGTGCTTCTTTAGGATCTGATTGGAATTTGGCAACTAAACATACTACATGCATAATATTCAGTCTAGTAGCAGTAAGATACAATAGTCCACCAATCATAGATCTGTATTTTCTTTGATCAGTCTTAGTAAATTCATCATCTTTTCTTAGTTTACATCTAGTTACCATAGTAGTACAAACTGGTTTGGAATCATCCATCCCAAACTTCTTCAACAACTCATCTACATACTTATATTGTGAAATGAATATCCCTTTATCAGTTTGATTCACTTGTAGAACAAGGAAGAAATTTAATTCACCGATCATAGACATCTCAAATTCTTTTTGCATCACTACAACAAACTTTTTACACATTCCTTCATTTCCACCAAAAATGATATCATCAACATATACAACTACTATCAAAATTTTCTTACCTTGTACTTTGAAGTAAAGATTCATGTTAGAAAAACCTTTGTTGAATCCTTACTTTGTTAGGTATCTATCCAATCTTGCATGCCAAGCTCTGGGAGATTGCTTCAATCCATGCAATGCCTTCTTCAACTTACAAACAATGTCTGGTTTTCCAGATAACTAAAATCCTTCAGGTTGTTCCATGTAAACTTCTTCCTCCAATTCACCATTCATAAATGCTGACTTAGCATCCATCTGATACACTATGAAGTCCTTGTGGGTAGAAAATTCCAAAAACATCTGAATAGCTTACATTCTAGCCATAGGGGAAAATGTCTCTTCAAAATATATACCTTCAACTTGTGAATATCCCTTGCATAGAAGTCTTGCCTTATTCCTTACAAATTCTCCACTTTCATTTAATTTATTTTGGAACACCTATTTTGAGCCAATCACATTTTTATTCATAGGCCTAGGGACTAGTTCCCATGTCTAATTATTTTCTATTTACTGCAGCTCTTCTTTCATAGCTTTCATCCAACTCTCATCTTCACATGCTTCACTTATAGAATTAGGTTCAAATTTAGAGAGAAAACATAGATTTACCTCAGCTACAACTCTACTTCTTGTCTTCACACCTTCACTTTTATCTCCAATTATTTGTTCCTCTAGATGATTCTTCTATACATAGTTAGGAGTCTTAATAGTAGGTTATGGCTCATTCTCTTCTTCTTTTTCTTCCATTTTTTCTTCTTTCTCTTCTTCTACATCCTTCTCCTTATTTTCCTCAGGTACATGGCCACAAATAGGATCATTAGGTTCAACTTCACTTATCTCAATAGGTCTACGTATGTCTTCTTCAACTTTCACATTAGCACTTTCAACAATATTTCTCAATCTTTATTATTAAACAATCTATATGCTTTGCTAGTAGTAGAGTATCCAAGAAATATTCCTTCATCACATCTAGCATCAAACTTTCCAAGATTTTCATCATCTCTTTTAATATAGCATCTACTTCCAAATACCTTGAAATAATTCACAGTAGGAGTATTACCAGTCCATAACTCAAAATGAGTCTTTGTGTTGTTGTATCTGATCTGAACTCTATTAAGAACATAAAAAATAGTGTATATTACCTCTCTCTAGTACACATCCAATACATTTTATTCTTTCATCATGTTTCTAGCAGCTTCTTGTACTTTCTTGTTTTTCCTTTCAACTACTCCATTTTGCTAAGGGGTTCTCATAGGAGAAAAGTATCTTTTTATACCATGTGGTTCACAGAATGCATTAAATTCACCAGAAGTGAATTCTCCACTTCTATCGGATCTCAAACACTTGATTTTCAAATTTACTTCATTTTCCACTCTTACTTTGAATACCTTAAACATATCCAGAGTCTGTATCTTTTCTCTAAGAAAATCACCCCATGTCATTTGAGTATAATCATTAATATGTAGCATGAAATACCTATCACCATTCAGGCTTCCAGTTATAGTTAGACCACAAAGATCAGTATGAATTAACTCCATCATTTCAGTAGAAGAGTGCTCTTTTCTTTTAAAGTTGCATCTTGTCTATTTCCCCAATTGATAACTTCTACAAATAGCATTAGCAAGTCTTGTGATTCTGGGCAGCCCTCGAACAATCTCCTTTACACTGATTTTTACTAGGTTATCAAATTTTACATGTCCCATTCTTTGGTGCCATAACCAACTTTAACTGATTTGAGATACAAGACATTGACTATCAACTCCCTTAAGCTAATAGATGTTTCCATGAGTTCTTCCAGTAGCAACCATATCTCCATTTTCAGATCCTTTTCTAATTTCACAGCTATTATTCTGAAACACGAGTTTAAAACCATTGCTACACATTTGACCAACACTCAAAAGGTTATGCCACAAACCCTTCACATAATATACATCATCAGTACTATGCACTCCATCAAAACTAATTGGACCTTTCCCACAAATCTTTGCTCCTAAATCATCACCAAACATAATAAACCACCATCATATTTCTCAAGTTTAGTGAACTTATTCTTGTCTCTAGTCATGTGATTCTAACATCCACTATCAATTACCCAGTATTCTCCATCCTGTCTTGCATGAAAAGTTGTAACCAAAGAACATTCCATCCTATTCCTCTTATTCTTTGGAGTCTTCTTGCTTACACATTTTCTAGGGTTAGTGGATACATATTTACTTTCCAAAGCTAAGAATAAGCATTCACTATCATCAACCTCATTCTCAAATTCATCATCAGAAATTCTTGCTTCTTCTTTAACATAGTACAACTTCTTATATTTCTTATCCATTCTATCCTTATCCTTATAATCCTTGTTCTTCTTATGCACACCTCTAAATAGACATCTTGAAGCATAATAATCAATATTACCACAACTGAAACATTTAAAGGGTAACATACCTTTATACTTTCTGGTACCTTTCTTCAACTTCCTAGTGAAGTTTGCTTCTATTGGAATACGACTTCTAGTGTTGTCATTGATGGCAACTAAAGTCATTGATCCAATCCACATTGTAGTATCTGACTATACCGAAAGGAAGAGTGAAGAATAGGGTATCTGGTAGAAGGTTGAATCTGTCAAGTGGTTTGCATTACTAGGTTATCATTTTTGGTTGTGGATCTTAGGGAGGGTCTTTGGGTATCTGAAATTTCTTACTCTCAAGTTTTTGTGTTGTCACATCAATGGGTGTACAAGTTAGGAGATCCAGTCGTTCGATTTTTTGTTCATCAGTATATGAAGGCCGACTAAATGAATGTTAGGTGTTGTGGATGCTTAAGGAATAATTTTTTGAAGTATTTTTGTGTTCTAATATTTTGTTTTGGGTCTTAGCTATGATATGGACAACCCTTGTGGATGCACATTAAATGTTATTCATGATTTGAGCTATCAGTTGGAAGATATTTTCTATCTTATTAAAGGTGACATGGAGCGATTGAAATCTTGGTAGTGGATATATATATGAGATTGGTTAATTCATTTTGGTATGGTGTGTGTGCAAATATCAGAAGATAAGTTGAGTAATTTTTATTTGTACAAAGGAATATTTTGGTGAAGTGAATTAAGGTAGAGCATAGCGAAGTGCAGAATTAGACAAAAGGTCCAAAATCTGATCTATGAGCCTAATCTTTTGATGTAATCCAAATATTTTGTAAGGAAGTGATCCTTCCTTATTTTGACTAGTGAGCTCTAGGTAGTGTGCCTAAATGCAAGTGCATTCCTATTTTGTTAAACACTATATCTTGAGTACTCAAAATTGTGGATTGACCTCCACCATGGTTTTTCCCCTAACAGGGTTTCCATGTAAAAATTCTTGTGTTATGGTGTTGTTGGTTATTGTTTCATTTTCATGCTTCTTTCTATTAATTGAATTTTTAAGCACTTGAAATGACAGATTAATAAATTTTAAAATTGCTCAAAAACTAATTCACCCCCCTCTTAGCATTTCTTGAGTCCAACAATTGATATTAGAGCAAGATTCCTTGAAAAAATTTAATAGCTTGAGGTGGATCTTGAAACGTAATGGACTTTGGTAGTCTTCAATAGCAACTCGTGGTGGCTCTTGATGAGTCTAAGGAAGAAGTTCAAGAATTGAAAGGAAATCTTAAGGATGCTGAGAAATTCATTCAGAAGTTGAAGGATCGGGTTATTAAGTCTAGGAAAAGGATAAAGGATCTATGTGATCAAATCAAGCAAAAAGAGAGAAAAATGATGGATGATGATCATCTGAATCAAACCTTAAAGGAAATAACTGAAGAATCTGAAAAGCTTGCTAGAGACAATGCTACGCTAAAGCATGAGATGGAATATATGGCAATGAAGATGACTAAGGAGATTGAAGAAAGAAAGAAGAATGAGGAAAAAATTTCCCAGAACCTAAAAGAGTGAAATGATTAATGCAACAAAGTTAATAAAGAATTCATTCAGTTGGAAATGGAACTGCAACAATCCATAAACAATAAAGAAGAGCTTGAGAAACAGATTTTTATTCTTAGAGATGAACTAGCTACTACAAATGAATACAAGAAGTCCAAGATTAGCTTAGTTAGGCTTGATGAGCTGACTCAAGGACAAAAGAATGTAAATGATAAGTGAGGTCTTGGTCATGAGAAAGGAGAAAGTTCTAGATCTGGATAAAAGAACTTCAAGCAAAGAAATCTGATGGACAAAGCAAAAAGGAATTCAGAAAGACAACCTAATGCACAAAATTTTAATGGATACTATTTTTCTTGTAATAAATTTGGTCATATGGCTGCTCAGTGTAGAAGAAAAATGAAATCAAGTGATTCATCATTTTTTAGTCAGTGTTTAACCTGCAATAAGTTTGGTCACAAGTCAATTGTATGTAGAAATGTGTCAAACAACTATGTCAATAGAAGGAATGGAAAATGCTATACCTGTGGAAGATTTGGAAATATTGCTAATCAATGTGGGTCAAGAAAAAATCAATGCAATGATTGGTATGAACAAGGAAATGTTGTGTTTCAATTGCAACAAATATGGTCACATTATAGGATTTTGTGGAATCAAGAATATGAATAGAAGAGGTCTGGTATACAAAGACATGAATATGCAGAGAAATGATAAAGGGAAAGGGAAATCGACTGTGGATGAAATAAGAGATCAAATGAAGAAGACATGGGTGAAGAGGAGTTCCTTTGTTGTAGGAAATGAGCCAACACCAGAACTTGCTTCTTGTAATTCCTCTGGGAACTAGTTTTAGGCTTTTGGCCTAGGGGAAGCTGTCAAGAAAAATTCTTCAAACCCCCTACCGGTAATTGACATCGGGATGTGGATGATTGCAATATTTGCACTATTGATCTATAGATACTATGGAATAGTTGGAAAGGAAATTATGCAGATTTGAAGGTTTGCAAAGGTTTTTGGTTGGAAACTAAGAAAACAGGGTATCTGGGATGTGTTAGGGAAAAATAATTTATTACAACAAAAGTTAGGTATGAAAAATATAAAAGGAAACTTGAAACCCTCATTTTCCACTTTGTGTCAAAGAGAAGGATAAGGGAAGCACCCTACATCAGAATTTTGAAAGCGTGAGGAGAATTCAATAGCGAAACCCTAATTCATTAGGTATTTCTAAAATTTTAGTTTAATTTGGTGTGCGTACAGAAGGGAAAATGGAAAAAATCAAAGGGAAGGTAAACCTGGATGAATATAGTAGTGATAAGATTAGATTTGAAAGAAACATGTTGTCGCACGATGAATTGAAGTGAGTGAATGGAGCAAAGCACAAAAAAATGGACATTTGCAGTGAATTTCCCTATTTCAGAAATGCTGAAATCGTTGAGTTTATCCTGAACAAAATGAATGATGATATTCTAACTTTGGATAAATTCTACCATATCTCGAAAGAAGTGATTGCAGCTATAACTAGGTTATGCAAGGTTGGGGATGTTCCGAGGAAGAAATCAATTTAGAATAAAGAATTCAAAACCCTAATTGGAGTAACTGGAGATCAAAGGGCATTGATAATATCCACAATTAAAGACTTAGTGACAAAGTACATTGTGCATGGAATATCCTACAAAATATTTTTTAGGAACAGAGAAGGTGCAACTTTGGCTGGAGTTGTTTACATTTCACATAAGATGATAATGGAAGATCAGGATTTTGATCTTTTTGGATTGCTAAAAGATCAACTAATGGAGAACGTGTAATTGACAAAGGAGATAGGTTACCCTTTCAGGTTTTGTACTTTGGTTATATGTCTTGTGATGTATTTTATGAATTGCTTGCTCCTGAATAACAATGTATTATGGAAAGAGAGTGAACCAGTTTACAAGAAGATTTACATTTATTCTAATAATTTGGCAAACTATGATCAAATATATGAAAGTTTATTTAAGGGTTTGTTGAGGAAGTTTGGATCAACTAGTGTTTCCATTCTAGAAAGAGGATTTGAAGTTGGTTCCTCCTCTTGTGAGATGGAGAGAAAGGAGAAAAGAGAAAAATAAATTGTTGTTTGTTCTCCACAAGCATGCAAGAATCTAAAATTTGAAGGGAAAGGAAAAGAAAAAGTGATTTTCGACATACCAGATGAGGAACCAAATAAGGAATCTAAGGACACCCTTGGAAAAGAACTGGAAATAGCTGAATCAGAATAGGGAAAGGAAAAGGAAAAAGGAAGTGAAGAAGAAGGTGATCTAACCAAGAAAGAACTAATGCAGGTTATTCATGAGGAAGATGGAATGTAGAAGATTGTGAACATGTGGTCTATCAGACCTTCATATGAGTAGGACATGATCTTAAGCATACTAAGTGCTCATTTTGTGCACAATCATATCAATTTGGAGAGTTTGTAGAGTAGGTTACCAAAAGAGATGATTGAATGCATCAAGGAAATTATGAACCCTGAGTCTCAAAATAAGGAAGAAGAAGAAGTGATCTTACATCTAAAGATACAATACATATTGCCACTTACCAAGCTGAAAAATAACATGAATCAACTAAGGCAATGCATAAGCACAACAAACAACATTTATAACTGTTGTCTTCAATGGCCTCATGCAATCAACAAGTACAAAGAGAAGCTGGAACAAATTGAAAAAAAGATGAATAGTATTGGTAAAAAATTGAACATGTCTCAGGATGTTGATGGTGCAATCAGGAAAAGAATTTAGGAACTGCAATAAGAGCATACAAGTGTTCAGAACACTAAGAACAAGATTGTTGAATGTTTTTGGAAAGTGAAGGACATAACTGAATGTAGGCTAGAACAATTGATTGAGATACTGAGGAAAGGAGAAGTATTAGAAGATGCCTTCACCATTCTGGAATCCCTCATCAAAATTATCAATCAAAAAACTGAGAACAACAACATGATCATAATCACCGGGATTGTAGTGGAAGCATGGAAGAATTTTTTTCAGAGATGAAGGAAAAGCATAAAATAATATTCAATTAGCGGTTGTATCTCTTCAAGTTTTTGAATCAGTTTTTGTTCAAGTTTTGGTTATACTTCATAAGGGGGGAAATAAATCCTTTATATTTTTATCATTGATTTCAAAGGGGAAGAGAGAGCAGTGAAAATTTCCTTATCAAACCTAGGGGGAGTATTGTTGAGTTTTGTCACCTATGGCATTTTGAGGTTTCAAAGGTTCTGAAACTTAGTCATTTTTCACTAAGTGTTGCCATCAATGCCAAAGGGGGAGATTTTTGGCATATGGCTTCTATTGTTTTCATTGATGGTAACTAAATTCATTGATCCAATCCACACTATAGTATCTAACTATACCAAAAGGCAGAGTAAAGAACAGGGTATCTGATGGAAGGTTGAATCTGTCAAGTGGTTTGCATTACCAGGTTATTAGTTTTGGTTGTGGATCTCAGGGAAGGTATTTGGGTATCTGAAATGTCTTACTCTCAAGTTTTGTGTTGTCGCATCAATGGGTGTACAAGTTGGGAGATCCGGTTGTTCGATTTTCTATTCATCAGTAAATGAAGGTTGACTAAATTAATGTTAGGTGTTGCAGATGCTTAGGGCAGAATTGTTTGAAGTATTTTTATGTTCAAATATTTTGTTTTGGGTCTTAGCTATGCTATGGCTGACCCTTATGGATGCACATTAAATGTTATTCATGATTTGAGCTGACAGTTGGAAGATGTTTTCTATCTTATTAAAGCCGACATGGAGTGATTGAAATATTGGTAGCAGATATATATATGAGATCGGTTAATTAATTTTGGTATGGTGTGTGTGTGTGGTGTTCGATATGTGTTAATGTGTGTGTGAATATTAGAAGAGCAGCTGAGAAATTTTCATTTGTGCAGAGGAATATTTTTGTGAAATTCATTAAGGCAGAGCAAAGTGAAGTGCAGAATCAGACAGAAGGTCCAGAATCTAATCTATGAGCCTAAACATAACTGTTATTAGCAATTTGAAAATTCTATCTTCTTAGTTCAATCCTTTGATGTAATCCAAATCTTTTGTAGGGTAGTAGCCTTCCTTATTTTGAGCAGTGAGCTCTAGACAGTGTTCCTAAATGCAAGTGCATTCCCATTTTTTTAAACAATATATCTTGAGTACTCAAAATTGTGGATTGACCTCCACCATGGTTTTTACCCTAATAGGGTTTCCACAAAAAAATCCTTGTGTTATGGTGTTGTGGGTTATTGTTTCATGTTCATGCATCTTTCTTTTAATAGAATTTTTTAAGCACTTGAAAGGATAGATTAATAAAGTTTTAAATTTATGAACACTGATTCACCCCCCTCTTAGTGTTGCTTGAGTCCAATAGCTTCCAAATCATCATCACTATCACTATCTTGTTCGCCTTCAATCTTCATTTCCTTAAATGCCATTTCTATCTTTTCGTCTATCTTGTCTTCTTTCCGAAACTTTCTCATCTCAAATGCTTTCAAGGTGTCGAACAATTGTTCTAAAGTGTACTTCTTAGGATCATACATTTCTTCAATAACTGAGCTCTTATCGTTGTAGTAATCTAATAGGGTGATTAGGATCTTCTCAAGTATATCTTCATTTGATATTTTTCCTCCTTAATTTCTAACTTCATTTGCAGTCAGTTCAACTCTTTGAAAGAAACTTGTAAATTCCTCACCTTCTTCCATTTTCAGATTTACAAATTTTTGCTTTACCACGAGCTTCTTTGTCAATTTCACTCTTTCATTTCCTTCATACATGTATTCCAAATTCTTCTAGGCTCCATATGTAGTATCCAAAGAAAGAACCTTAGCTCACTCATTTTTAGATAAGCCATTACAAATAACATACTTTTCCTTCTCATTATAGTTAGTTCCATCGAACATAGGGATCGCCAATTTATGTGCCATTAGATCTTCCTTAAGAAGTTAAGCTCTACACCAAGGAACCAAAGATTTTATACCAATTGTTAAATAGGCACAGGACAACTGAGAGGGGGGGGTGAATCAGTTGTCACAAAATTCAAACTTAAGACTTCAACACTTATCAATTCCACAACCACACTATTTTTTTACTAAGTAAGAGCATGAAACACAAATAATAGAAATTAAATCAACACAATGAACACTAGATTTTTATGTGGAAACCCAACTTAAGGGAAAAACTATGGTGAGGGTTAACTCATGCAATATAAAAAAATTTATAAAAATGAATATAGAGGCTCACTGCCAAGGGCTTACTGCCCAGAAGAGGACTCACTGTCCAAGTACAAAGGCTCACTGCCTATAGAAAGGACTCACTATCCAACATTGAGGCTCACTACCTATAGATACAAAAGAGAACAAAAGATCCACCACAACAATTAACACACATCTGTAGCTTTGAATAAGGATTGCATAAACCTTTAGCTCAGTGCCTTCAAGAATCCAACACAATGAAGTATTGTTGTCTGAACTCACTCACACACACACTTCTTCTCTTATGATTTGTGGCTCACTTTCATCACTTTGCATCACCATGTCATACAATTCTTCACAATTTGAATTTATTTTATACCATTCTCAACCTTAGAAGCTTTCTCCAATGTCGGCTACAAATGCCTCATTTTATAAATTCACAATAGTTCGGCAACTCAACATTCTCATGGTGGAAAGGAATGAGAGTCAACCAATAAAACATTTAACCAAGACCAAAAATAATATCTTGGATCAACCACACACTTCCTTAATTTAATTTTATTCTTCAAATGAAGTGTAAACACAAGTTCGGCCAATCCTAATGAAAACATAGATGAACATTCACGTACATGCTTCCCAACAAGAAGATGACATGGAGACTCCACAACATGCTTCATTATGCACAAGAATACATCTTAGATTTCTTTAGATACATCCACAACAAATGCAATATGCTTCAAACTCTGAAAAACTTTCAGCAGTTCATCCGGACAGTGCAAACCCATACTAAAATACCAAAAAATGACTTTTAGATCACCAAACTTCAACCTTCTTTGCCAAAACCTAGAGAACACCATCTCAAGACATATACTAGATTAGCAAGATCTGAAATGAAATAGTAGAGGATTATGAAGCAGAAAAATTTCTCTCAGTCCACAGAAGATGAACTCTACCAGAAAAATTCACACACTCGTGAACATAACTTTCATGTACTATCACGCCAAAATCTAGAACTTAGGATATATCACCAAAAGATCACCATTATCAAATCTTTAGATCTGCACAAGCATAGGATCAACACAGGAGAAACGTGGAGCACATACCAGAGAACATTCTAAACACATTCATCACTCTGACTTCTCTTCTTTATTAATTTTCTCAAAAGTACATGGAAAATCATCAACACAACACATCTGTAATGACATAAAGATATCTCCATGTACTCACTACATCTTAGTAGCATCTCAACTATACATGTACAATCTACAACATACTGAACTATGTTGGCATTAATGCCAACATTAATGACAACACCACCAGACTAGCTCATACTTGGAACATATGATTCCCATCTAGGTGGGACCTATACAACACAAATGGTGTTTGAGTCCCATTTGGCCTATTTTTAAGGTTTCAAGTAGTAAAATTGGGTTTTAAGTTCAAATTTCATGAATGTCGACCCATGGGATCCAATTAATGGGATATTAGATGGATTTCCTATCTAAATGTGGTCTTAAATCATTATTTCACATAAGCATTCATGATATCAAGTCAAGTATTCAAGAGTTAAGCATTCCAAGACTTCACAAGATCATCAAGAGAGAATTCAAGATCATTTTTAAGGCATTCAAGGGTAAAATTATTCATCAATTATTGTATCAATTCAAGATCCAACATCATGTCAAGGATATCAAGCATCAATCATGTTATTGAGCTATTATTGTGATGTAGCATTGAAGATCCAAGATCAAGCATTGTTCTACACCTATTGTCAAGATCAAGATCTAAATCCTTCATGGGCATTTCATGTTGAGTTGCAAATTTACAAGGTATTATTGTTCATGTTTCATTTCCTATGTTTCATGTTTCATGTCCTTGTTTCATTGTTTCATGATTTGGTTGAATTACCCAAATGGGGTTTGACCAAGGCAAGCCCCTATTCACTAACAATCAACAAGTTTTTATTTTGTTTATATGTGTGATTGCAGATCTAGGTGATTTGAATACTTGAAGATCCTTTGAAGATTAGGTTGCAAGGTTGAGGGAAGTTTCCAAACCATCACAGGGTTGTTATCTTCACAAAAAGTCACCTACATGTTCAAAATCAATAGTTTTAGATCTAAAAATAAAGTGGAATAGAAAGAGCAGACATTGAAGGCTAGATTCAAACTTTGAAGCCCTAGAAAACCCTAACTAGACTCATTCACTAGTTTTGGTGTATGAGTCCTAGTTTTGGTTGAAATTAATATTTTTATAGATTCGGATACCCATTTTCTAGACTCCTATTTCTACATAGAAACCTAGATCTGGAACTAATTTACCCAACTTGTTGTATGAGTCCCATTCAACACTAAAGTCACTATTTTTAGCATTTCATAGCTCCACCTAGTCATCTTTAGGTTTGTAAGTGCACATATTCCATCTTACAACTCATTATTTTGTTTTATGTGCTTTTTAAGGTCATCTAGTTAAATTTAGCATCATATTAGGGTTTATTATTACATCTTGTATTGCATTTGTCTTTCCAAGCCATAGGTTTTTGGTGAACCCCTCATTAATCTCTAAACATACCCTAGTATACCCTATTGTTAGATCTCTTTCCCCTTTCTTCATTGGATTGAGATCTCTTAGGCCTCCTCGAATGAAACTTAAGGGAAATAGGTCTAGGTCTCTAAACACTTAGTGTGTGTTCCACCTCCCAAAAGGTGGAACACCATTTCCATTATTTTACTAAGCATGCTTTCTCAATGGATGAGTAGTTCATTTCATATCCAACCAAGGTATTTCTGATGTAATAGATAGTTGTTTCTGATCCATCTTCATCATGTTGTGCTAAAAGAGAACCCAATGCTATTGATGTTGTTGAGATATACATGATCAATGGTTTATTTGGTATTAATGGCATGAGCACTAGATGTGTCAATAAGTAGTCCTTGATTTTTTGGAAAGCTTTATCACACTTCTCATCCCACTTGTAAGTCATTCCTTTATAGAGAATATGTGAGAAAGGATGGATCTTTTCTGATAACTATGTTGTGAACCTTTGAATGGATTGCAACCTTCCTTGTAACCTTCTCATCTGCTTCAATTTTTGTGTGGTTCCATGTCTAGGATGGCTCTTACCTTTGCTAGATCAATTTTTATCCCTCTTTCTAAGATGATATAGTTGAGAAGCTTCCATGATGTAAGCCTAAAGATACATTTTTTTGGGTTTATCCATACATTATACTCTTCAATTCTATCAAAGATGGGTCCCAATACTTCTATTTTTTCACTCCTTTTCTTTTATTTTTCCAAAATATCATTGACATAAACTTTGATTGTTTTGTGGATCATGTCATGAAAGATGAGGGTTTGGTGCAAGGGAACCTAGATCCATCATGTAAATAGGGGTCTAAAGGTGGTTTTTATTTATTTGTGAGTCATACTTGGTGTAATAAGGTATTTTAAGACCACTTGATATGTTTTGTCATGTCTTTGGAGTCATTAGGTGATAGGGTGTGGCAAGTTGTCATTTTACCAACAAAATGTTGAAAAAGTTGCTAAGTGTTGGTTTGGTGAAGTCATATTTTTGGTGTACAATAAGGTATATTGGGACCATTTCTAATCCTTATAGGTGATTAGATTCATATGGGGTCAATTGTGCAAATGTTGTAAAATCTTGCAATGTTGTCATAGGGCAAAAATGTAAAAAAATAGGGATTTGAAAGGTCACTAGTTGTAATTAAAGGAAGGTGGACAATTTCAATTCAAAATGTAGTTAGAAAACATTGGGAAGAGGTTTAAAAAGATTTTGAAGGTTGAATTTTTTTTTTTTTAATTGTATTTTGAATAATAGCAATACAAATTACTCTATTTTTACAAAGTTAGAATGCAGACTTGCTCCTATAGGCCCCTGTATGACCTTGTACATGCTAAGAGTGATTTATTATTAATTTATTTTGTTAGAGGATTGAATCAACTTCATTTTGGTCTTTATTTCATATAATTTCATTGAGTTTAAAGATTTTTATTTTAGTTTTTCTGAAGGTATCCTTGAAACCCTGAATTTGAGGGTCTGATTGTATAAAATGGACTTGTCAGCCATTCCACCTAGTATAAAAGGATATAACTTGGTGGAATTGCATATTTAGGCATAGGTTTATGCTTATGTATTTTTCAAGAGTAGGGGAGGCAGTTTGATGGAGTTTTAATGATGCCTTCATTGTTTTCAGTCATGTTTGAGCAAATAATGGTGGATAAGAGTTGGAGTTTGATGAAAAGGCATTGGTGAAGAGTGGGAGTTGGTTTGGGAAGAATGTGAAAACCCTATAAGATGTGTTTGGGGTGTTGGAAAGGTGAAATAAGGCCTAGAGTTTGTAGATCCAATAAACCTGGTTGTGAACAAGCCTAAATAGGCCTAGGTAAGGATTTTGTAGTTTGATGAGTTTGTGGGTGTTCCATTTGTAAAAATTTGTTGATTCAGACCATTTGTGACCTATTAAGAGCACTAGAGGAAATTTTAGTGAGTTAGGTATTGAGTTTCATAAGGTTACCTTGTAAAATAGGGCTAATTGATCCTACTTTCAGCGTAGCAGTCAATTTTAGGAGGTGAAGGTCTGAAACAAGTGTATGTAAAAATTAGATATGTCAAATAATTCCATAAAGGGTATCTAGAATGTAAACTATTTTGTGTTTTTTAAATTTCTTTTGAAAGTTATGAAGAAAATTCACTATTTGATGTCCTATAAGGGAATATGAAGAAATTGTGAAACAACGCCAAGTTAGGGTTTTCAAGATTGAAGGATTGTTCAAGATAGATTGAATTGTAATTCTTTGAAGATCTCCCTGCTCTGCATCAATTGGCATCAGAGCATATGTTTTGATCTTTTAAAGGAAAGAAGTTGCAATTTGAAAAGGGAAAAGTTATAATTTGAAAGGGGAAGATGCCTCCTAAAGGAAGTGGAGTTATTGCTAGGGAACTAAGGCTAATGAAAGAGTCTTAAAAAGTTGTATTAGCCAAACTTGTAGAATTGGAAACAAATAAAAGGAGAGGAAAGGCCACTAAAGAGGAAAGTGACCGAGAGGAAGAGGAAGAGGGTGAGAATGAAAACCCTCCAAAAGGAGTCAAATGAGATGATGAGTTGGACCTTGATGAAAGAAGGTTGGTTAAGATGTTGAAGGCTATCAAAGGAGATGCTTCTGAAGTGAAGATATATTTTCCAATGTATAGTGGAAAGTTGGATGCAGAAGAAGTGTTAGATTGGATTGATGCAATGAACAATTACTTTGAATACAAGGAGGTAGTAGAAGAACAAAAAGTAAAGTTTACAAAGACTAAGTTGAAATTCCATGCCCTAACTTGGTGGAACTATGTATAACAGGAAAGAGTGAAAAATGGAAAAACAAAAATAAACTCATGGGATAGGATGGTGTTAGAGATCAAGAGCCAATTCTCGTTAGGTGATCATGCAATTCAAACATTTAGGAAGCTACAAAACTTAAAGCAGAAGGAAATGGATGTCATGGCCTACACAAAGGATTTTCACAAATTAAGCATTAGAGTTGGTCATGTTGAAGATGAGACCGAGAAGATAGCAAGGTATTTAAATGGATTTAGATTTCAAATTCAAGATGAATTGAGTCTTACTACTCCTAGGAAGGTTGAAGAATGTTTTTAGTTGGCTACTAGGGTAGAGGAGAAGTTAAAAAGAAGGAAAGAAAGAAAAGGAAGAGGTTCAAGGAAGTCCTATGAAGACCAAGAAGATGCAAGTAAAAGAAAATACCAAGTTGTTGATCAAAGAGGTGGCTTTAGAGGTAGTGGATCAAGTTTTAGAGGAACATTTGGTGGACAAGGAAGAGGTTCAAACACATTTTCAAGAAGATGTTAGCATTGCAATCAGTTTTACCATCAAGCATGGAAGTGCCTAGAGAAACAACCTTCTACTTCAATTGGTGGTGAAAGGAGAGTTCAATTGGTACAAGAGGAAGATGATGATGAGAGTGTAAACTCTCCAATGCAATATGCTACTCCATAAGTTGGAGAATCTCTAATGGTCAAAAGAACACTCATCAAATCATCCAAGGAGAAGGAGCCACAACAAAAAAGAATAGTTTTCAAGACAAATTTCAAGTGCATGAGAAAGGTATGTAAAGTAGTAATAGATTCTGGAAGCACAGATAACATGGTGTCCATAGAAATGGTTGACAAACTTAAGTTATAAAGGATACCACATGATACTGCCTATAGAGTTTCTTGGTTCAATGAGAGTCAATCTATTTTGGTGAATGAGAAATCTTGGGTTGAATTCAGTATAGGTGGATACAAAGATAAGATTCTATGTGATGTGTTTCCTATGGATGTGTTCCATTTTCTACAAGGGAGACCATGACAATTTGATAGACATGTAATATATGATGGTAGGAACAATACTTATGAGATTGAGAAAGATGGAATCTCTTTTACATTGAATCCATTGGTAGAAAATGATAAAGGACAAAGTAAGGCAGCCAAGGTGATAATGTCAAGTAGGAAAGAGTTTGTAAAGATATAGGAAGAAAAGAATATGGAGGTTGCAGCCATTTCAAGAATTGAAGGTACCAAGACATCAGAGGTGAAGAGAGATCTAATTTTTGGGGAAAATGAGATTGAGAAGGTCAAGGATGAATTGATTTTGGAAGTTCAAGATTAGCTTAAAAAGCATCTTGCTATGATGGTAAGTGAAGTGTTCCATTCATTTTTTGCACAAGAAGATAGTGATCATTCAAAGGTGGGTAAACTTGAGGTTGATAACCCTGAGGTTGGTATTCCTGCTCAAGCAATAGACATAAGGTCATAACCACAGAGGGAAGAGATGGAGGGAAAAGGTGGAGTGATTCAAGGTGAATGGCAAGGACATATGGGTGAGTTTGAGCATGCATCAAGAGTAAAGAAGAAGATAGTTCAAGACAAGGATGGTAGAGGTATGCTTGCAGGTATAAAGGCAAGTTTAACATTGCACCGTAGAAAAATGGCCCCTTGACATTTTCATGGTCTTTTAGGCCTTTCTTCATGACACTTGGTCCATTTTTCTCTAATTTAATGTTGCAATGTGCCTTGAACATTCACATTTAGTCATGAAAATTTAAATTATGGCATCTTGGGAAGGTTTTGTAAAACATTTCTACACTTTTCTAGACTATATTTATTACAATTCACCTAAAAATCATATTTTCATCACTTATTATGTCCTATTTTAAAGTCTTGTAAAGTCTTGTAATAATATTTCACACTTTTCTAAGTATGATTTCATTATTTACACCTTTCTTATGCTTTATTTGACCCCTTTATGCCCTTATAAGGCTTAATTAAGTTTTTTTTTTAATGTAAACCCTACAAACAACATTAAATGCAAGATAATCCCCAACAACCACTTTCAAGTACAAGGTGCGACACATTCGCCATGGGTGGCGACTGAGTCCCTCTTGGCTCAAAATTCAAAATATTTCAAATTTTTTTTTGGGTTTTTATTTAAAATCACCTTATGTCAGCCTATGATGAGGTATTAATAGGTTAGTAAAGCACAAATGTGTATAAATAAGAGTTTTTACATCCATTTTAACCCCCATTCATCAAATTCACTTATTCACTCACTCATTCAAGATTCAAGCACTTTGCATCATTGAATCAAGCATTAATCTAGTATTTTGGAGCAACCATTGTTATATCTTTAGATTTTCTTCAACAAAGGTTTGGTAAGTTGATAGCATTTGCATGTTATTTGTTATCATTCTCTTCCATTTCATTATTTCATTAAGGGTTTGATTACCAAAATGGGATTTGACCAAGGAAAATCCCTATAACCTAACCCTTAACTATTTTTCCCCTCTTGCATGTGTGTTTGTAGACTTGTGTATGCAGATTTATCAAGCATTTAGGTGTTGAAAAGTGGACAAGAAGTCAAAAAAGTTTTTCAAGGAAACTACATCTTATTCAAGCTTGGAGAATAAATTTTGTCTATTTTTTGCAGATTTGACTTCACTACTGAATTTGACACCATTTTTTGACAGACGTTCGTCGGTCGTTCAAAAAATATTTGTTAGAAAAGCGACAAAATGACAAAAAAAAATTCATCACAAGTCTAATGACAAATTAAATGTTGAAATAATGGTGCAAATTCGTCAGTCATCGACATCATCAAATGAGTCGGATGTTCGTCAGAATATCGATGACAACTTCATATATCCACCAACGAATTACAACCAAAATGCAATTGCAATGGCTCTTCCGAAGCATCAAAAGAACACTAGAAGTTCATCACAATTTAGACAAAATGGGAAAATATTTATGATGAAGCCTTCAACATAGCTAAGCAACTTCGTTAGACCTTTTATGTGATTCTTTGGTGGCGTTCGTCGAAATTGTGACGAAATGGGCAAGGAGTTACGATGAAGCCTTCATCCCAGCTAAGCAACTTCGTCGAACCTTTTATGTGATTCATCAGTGGACTTCATCAAAATTGTGATGAAATGGACAAGGAGTTATGAAAAATCCTTCGTCGCAGCTATAGCAACTTTTTCAGACCTTTTCGGTGATTTGTTGGTTGAGTTTGTCAAAATTTTGACGAAACAATGCAATTTTTTTAAAAAAATATATTCGTTGAAATGTACCATCAGTGAGAGATCAATCAAGTCGCGTCCAGCTTCATATTCAAATCTTGGACAATTATTTTATTTAGTAATTTTCCATGTTTATTAGACACCCACTGAGACACCATGTATTTTCATCAATGCCTTGAGTCTCTTCGACAGTCAATATTACATATCTCTTTGGTGTCACACAGTCTCATCAATGTTTTGAGTCTCACTGATAGCCAATAGATCATATGTCGCTATGGTGTTATGTAGTCATACTAACATTCTGAGTCTCCCCAAGAATTATTCCTTTGGTCTTAAGTGTATCGCTATGATTCTCACCAATGATAACTTATCACTATGACAAAATGAATGTAAGTAGAGAAACTTTTGCATACCTGCAAATGGTACAAAATTTCATGGTTATGTCGAAGCCTCCCATCAACAACAAGATCCAAATATCCGTGTGTCTATCTCAATCAAGCCTCTAAACCCTTCAGAATTGTCAATTTTTCCACTAACCTATTATGCACAAAAGTCAAATTTTAGAGTTATGTCACCACTAAAAATAGAAGAAACAAAGCTTTGAAACCAAATCCACACACAACACAATGTGTATTCATACAAAGCCATACAAACAAACTAAAATTAGAACATTGGAATGGAAAAAATTTCAAATTATGATTCAGAGCATTGATTCAGGGTATAAAGAATCATTTTTCTACCTCCATAGTGAAAAGTTAGCACTTTCTTTCATCTTTGCATATTGGTTTGATGCTTAAAATGATGCATTTCTTATATTGAAAAGTGCATTACCTTATTGAGATTCTCTTTGTTTCAAGAATAGTTTAATATTCTCTACTTAATAGGGCCAACCACGTGATGATGGAAGCTCATTTGGACCCTCCCCCCTTCACATCACTCTCAATTCCCTACCCAATGATATAACATTAATCATTCATTCATCCATTAATAACATATAGCATTCATTCATTCATCCATTAATAACATATAACATTCATTCATCCATTAATAACATATAACATTCATTCATTAACATATAACATTCATTAATTAACATATTCACATTCATTCATTAACATATAATATTCATTCTTTCAGTTTTTACATATTATCAAAAATATGGTTGTCATGATATGATTACAATCACTTTTTTTTGTTTCTTTTTTAAAGCTACAAAAATATGAAGTGGAGTATCATTTTCTAAATCAATATTTGTCCCCTTTATTTGTTCTGCCCTCTACTCGTAATCTTAATGTATTCCTAGTCGTGCTCATGACGTGGACACGGCTGCAAGGGGGGGTCTGCTACAATAAGAAAGAAATGTTAAACTGATATGTTTTATTATTATTGTTACAAGTATTTCATTAATTAAAAAAATATTAGAGTGGTTCTCTTTACCTGATGGGTCCACATCATGTTCCTGAACTTTTTATAGACTTGTGCTCAACATGTTGAACACCCTCTAAATCCTAATCTACAGTTGAAACATGACAGGTTACATTAATTAATACACCAATTGAAATTAAATATGTTTAAGAGAACATGAGAGTGGTCCTCTTTACCTGATGGGGCCACATCATGTTCCTGATCTTCTCTAGCCTGATCATGCTCAACACATTGATCACACTCTACATGCTCTAAAGTTGAAACACAAAAGGTTACATTAATTAATACACCAATTGCAATTAAATATGTTTAAAAGAAAATTAGAGTGGTCCTCTTTACCTGATGGGGCCACATCATGTTCCTGATCTTCTCTAGCCTGATCATGCTCAACATGTTGATCATGCTCTACATGCTCTAAAGTACTGGATGCACACCATGACCTTCATCTACAGGTTGTGCTCCACCCTCACCAAGATGCATTCCAATGTCATGTGTAGTATTAACATTGCTTGAATATTTAAAACAAATAGGCATGTAATTACTTTATGGTGGAAATTAATATTGAATAGATTGCACAAGTATTCAATTTTAAATAAACTTTATTGAGTTTATTTACCTGCATGTCTGATGTAGTGGAAGGTTGTGTTTTCCTAGTCAAGATTCTTAGGCGTTAGCCACGACTCCATAGCCTTGCTGGAAGGAAATATTTAGGTCATCTTCTATGGGAACTCTGTTGAATTCAGAGCCCTACATTTTTGCATAAGATCATGAATTTTTCTCCTATGGTGTGATAAAACAAAAATTGTTTTCAATTTATTATTTGGATACTATATTTCATTTATTGATACTTACAATTTGTGCGGCTAATTTCATATAACCACCAGAGCCAAGTTTGTGTTGCCCATGTTTTTCTAGTCTTTCCTTTATTTCCTTCGATGTGTCGGGTAGCCTATGAAAAGTTTGAAATATGTTAGATTATGTAAAAAGAAAGAGTAATCAGTATATAATTACATTGTTGATAGTATCACATACCTTCTTTTGTCTGGTGGTGTCTTTCCTTTTCTCTTTTCAGCATTCTCCTTTACATCTGACACTAGGTCCTTCCACTCCCTCTCTAGAATCATGGGGTTATGCTCATACTTTTTTTTCTTCTCTAAATGTGACCTATATTGGTCCCTCACATTCTTTAGATAGGTACCAGCTTTCTTAAGGACCTTGGTTCGGTTGAATTTTTTATGACCGAACAACACAACTAAATGATTAATGAGCTCATCTTTCAAATCTTGATTTTTGAGCATTCTAGCGTGTACGTATGGTGGGCCCAAAGAGCTCCAATGTAATATCACTTAGATGTTTATAAAAAATATCATTTCCTAAAAAATGATCATGGGATCAATAGTCTAAAAAGAGCAATCAATAAGTAAATTTCAATTGGATTATATATAATGATAATTAAAACATTTTAAAGTACCTGGGACCTTCTCTATCTTTATGGGAACAAAATCCTCAGTTACCACAAGTGTGTCCGACAATGTTCTCGTACTAGTAATACATGAAGATCTAGGAAATACTGCTAAAGCATCACCAGTACTAGTAGCCTCTACATCCCTAGGTACATGTCTTGATGCATATTCTAGCATGTGTTAGCTGCCAGAGGGTACATTAATGGATGCTTGCATGTTATGTATTCCTGACATTTCAGACGACAATATAGGCACAAATGATGGGGTCAGATAATGTGATGTATGCATAGGAAAATCAGGATGGACATTTGTACCAACCCCTACTCCTTGGGAAGCACTTTCAGTACCCTGATCATGGCTAGGAGCATCATGAGGAGGAAAATAACCCTATAAAAACAACACATATTTTAGTCATGACATAAAAGAGTACAAAATATAAAACCATGAATGAACTTATGTTATAATTAAAGACCTCATGACAACTTACTTGCAAGTTTGGTAATCTATCAGTCAATATTTTAACCCTCTGTCTTATCTCATCTGTTTGAGGCATTATGAATATCAACTTAACCATTTCTTCATTTTATTTTTTTTGGATCTTCTTTGTCTTATCAAGAGGGTTTGGTGAATAAGTGATTTCATCATCACAAAATATGGATTGCACCTCACTATGGATGCTCTCCTCTACTACTAGTACCTTTCCCCAATGAGTCAACTGCAACAAGAATATTAAAAACATTATCAAAATTTTAACCCAATAAACTTATTAACAAAACATAATAATAAAACATTTTGCTCATATCTAATTTTTACAATTACAATGAGGTAAACCTATCAGGTAGAAACACCTGAAGATACATCGCGATCTGTGCTCTGGGCCAGAGCCTTCTCTGTATGATCAATGTCCCGCTGTGAAAAAAATTAAATATAAGAAAACATTACTGAAATGAAACCAATAGACTTACGAAAAAAACATAAGAATAAAATAGTATATTGGAGTCATTAATTGGAGGTTGGGTAAAATGGTACATAGTACGTACCACCCCCATAGTAACTATGTTTGTAACTAAGTGATTCAAATTGTAATTGATTAGTAACTCTTCCCCTGTAGTTATTGATTTTATTGCACATACAAACACATGGTTTCCCTCACACTCCTCGAATATGCAATTGGGTTGCTTATTTGTTGACCCAATTCATGTACTATTTATAAACCTTGCAATATTCCCTGATGCTTTTGGCCTTCCATCAATGTACATAGCCACTCCTTTATTTTGATCTTTATCTTTTAGTTGTATATAATTTGCTGACAGTGCATACCTATGCATACTTCATGTATATCGAACCAGTTGCATCCAATATTTGTAACTATAACAGGGTACAACATACTCCATCAATTCAATAATTTTTTTGTAATAGACCTTTATACTGTCCATGCAAAATAGGCCCAAACCATGTAATGACGATGGTGCTATGCAATATATCCTCTCGTTGGCACAAAAATTAGTGTTTATTGGAGGAAGTTCCTTGGGTACCCATTGTTTCTGTAGATTTTTGTACCTCAAGGGCACCTCGACGTCACCTATGCTCTCACCATCATAAGAACATGACCCCTCTTTAGCAAGAAAAAATTCCATGCGTTTACAAATTTTTCTTCTAATCTTTTGACCTCTAGTTGATCTCCTTCTTCTAGATATACTACATGTCTTGCTTTCCTCTTCTCATCTTGAATTTCCCTCGCTCGAGGAAGATAGATCTAACAAATACCTATTTGGTGGTACCTGCACTCATAAGGATGTTGTATGAAGTTCTTTCATGGTGATGTGATCCCAAGGTGACATTATGATTAATCTATCATTTCATCGCTAGAATTTCACAGGTTATAAGGTAATCAAGTCTTGATAGATTGCAAGCTATTGTCACTACCATCCAAATGTGTCCATCACAAATCAAATCTACTTAACGTTTTAACTCCCAAACTTTGTAACAAGTGTTAAATGTGACTATGGTCCACCATTTACACAACCAAGGCCTCAAATGTATTCTCTAATTGTAATAAAAGGACTTTTTCTCTTCATTCAAGTAAATAAACTTGAAGGGAAACACCACCAAGTGGTTTATTGGACACCTACATGACTAAAAATAGCAGCAAATTTACATTTAATTTCCATATGTCTAAGTGGTTAATGGGGAGGGAGTGTGTACTAGGCCTAGTTAAGTCATCATAAGTTTATGCTTTGGCAATAAATTTTTTAAGTCATATTAAATCTTCCTATGTCTAATTGCTAGGAGATTTTTGGTATGTTTTAAGGTAGGATGATTGATGAAAGAGCCCAAAGACTAGCCTTTCTCCACAGTATCTAGTACACATAGCAGTGGTCTTCTCTTATACAGTTGGACATGATTTAAATAACGTAACTAGGAATTATTCATTTAACCTAAGGTTTTCTCATAAATGCCATCATTGGAAAAGTATCATCAAATTCTTCTATTATGAAGAATTGGTCTATGTGCCTCTAGTAATCACTATAAATGTTTGTAAGGATAAAATGACTAATTGCATCAAGGTAGGAGAGAATCAAACTTTGAGTTCTTCAAAGATTATATTCCTCTATTCATAATTTTTAAGGGTTGTGTGTGGAGGAGGTTATCACTACCAAGAAGGGAGGAGACCTTTCCTTGTATTCTTTTATAATTTTCATTATTCTTATTTATTTTACACTTACATTTACAAATACACATACATATGCATTTACTGTTTTCATTTATTTCTCATGTAGTTTAATAGTTTGATTGATTTCATATTATAGGTGTTGAAGAATTTAAAATTTCAATTACATTAATCTATGGATATGTTGTATCTATAACACTACAAAACCATATGCTCTTTGCATTTACGCTTGCATTTAGAAATACACATTTATATACATAGATATAGATTTCTATAATGATAGTTGCATTTATTGTTCTAGGAGAGCATCCAGTAATTGCATTTACATTTACATTTAAAAAATAAATATGCATGCATGCATACATACATACATACATACATACATACATACATATATATATATGTGTGTGTGTGTGTGTGTGTGTGTTTGTGTGTGTGTGTGTGTATCATTTATATTCAGTGTTCAAAAACAACCCATGTGATAAAAATTCATAAAATCAGATCTCCCATATATTTTTTGTTGAAACCTAGGCTTGAACTTCTCATTTAAAATGCTTTTCTTCACAAAACTATTGAGGACATAAGCTATACCTTCTTTATTTCTCAACCTACACCCTATTCATGCATCCTACAATTACAACAGTATCCATGGGGCCTCTTATACAAGCTACAGTAATCACAAAAAGTGTAAGAGCCCCTTTATATCATGTTTGGACTACAAAACCCTCAAAAATAGGGTAACTCAAATTATGATTTGTTGGTGAGCTGTATGGACAAAATAATTAGCACCGGATCATTCTTGGAGTCTTTTGAAAGAGAAGTGAATTAGGTGGCAGTTAAGTACAAACCTTATAGTGTCAAGGTGAATGAGGTGATCACTTTTGATTGGCCAACTGATGAAGAGTACCATAAATAGGTAAATTTATATTTAATTGAGGAAGATTGAAAAGGAGTAGGCTACTAATGGTTGACAAATCAACTATTCCAGTTACAACAGATTCTAGTTTTGTTTTTTGGTGATAGCCTAGGCATGAAATTCTTGAATTTTTTTGTTGCTGCATCAACCATTCTCAATGAGCATGATGAACAAGAAGGTTCTCTGGGGAGATTGTTGTTGTAACAAATTTTTGGAATATCATAGGTGGTCCAATTGGCTGGTGACACATGTGCTTTCTGGCCTAATGCTTTTTTCCTCCTTCATTTTCTATAAGAAGGATTTCAAGGCCAGAAGTATGGGTTATCAAGTTAGATATTTTTGGTCAAGTCTAGATGAAGTTGTAGAGAAAATTGTAAAGTATGATGGTTTTAGGGAAAATGTAATTTAGGTTTTTAATAAAATGATCAAGGTTTGTTTTGTTCATCTCACTGTTGTGGTGTGTATGATTCTTGTTTTAGGTTTAATGCAAGGAATTAATTAAAATGCTTGAATGGGATTTTAGGTGGATATGTTCTATATAAGGATTTTATAAGTACTATTGGGTTAGAATACATATTGATGAGATTGTAAAGCAATGTTATCAAGGATCTTCTATGTTATTTGTTAAATTTGTCATAAACCCTTAGATGCTTATAAATTTGACTCCTCCAATGGATATATCGCACTGATCTAAGTTGTACTTATTTTTATGGTTTAGTATTTGTTTTCCTTTACCTAGAGCTTGCTACAAATTAAAAATCAATGACTATCTTATACTGTGAAATGTTGTTGTAGTTATCTCATGCTCCAAATAGTTGATATTATTGATAAACAACCAATTCTATTCAGTATTATCGTACTATGTTGAGCTATTAAATGAGATTATCTCTTGTTGTTAATGTTGTTTATGATGATGGTGTAGAGGTTGTAAACACATTAAGGGATCACCCTCCTAGGTCTTGCAGAGCCCATAGTTTATGAGGTATTTCAAATCCTCGTTAGTTGGTCCAAGTCCTAAGAGCTGCCCTTTATTGGAATTGGAAATTCCATAGGTAGATTAGAAGATTAACTTGCTTACTGTAAAAACAAACAATACCTTGCATATGTTTGTGGTGGAGGTATTAAAGAAGAATTTTATGCCTTTATTTCCATTCATTAGATCTACCTTATCCTAGCATATACTTGGGCTAAGTCTATAATTGCTTCAGACTCATGGAATGAAGGCTATGTGTGATGAAATCCTAGACCTCAACCAAGATGTAGGTAGATTATGGGAGTTTTTCCAAGACCTGAGGCTGGTGGATAAAAATGTGAAAGACTAAGCTATTTTTTTTTTTGTCTTATCTTATGCCATTTTATGAGAATGGGGGTGCCAATGTACGAGAAGATATTTGGAAACTTATAGTACTCATTGCCCCTTGGTCATAAATTTTACCTGAGTACCCTTAATCTCATCATCGGCACTGGTATTTGTTGATCATGTTTTCTGCACAACAACTCAGATAGAATGTAATATCCTATCTCTCTTGAAAGGTAAATCTCTATCAGTAAGCCTCAAGAGATAACCCCAAGGTCTCTAATGTTAGGTCTTGACAATACATAAACAACTTAGTGATAAAATGTGAAAATGTTGGTAATCACAATGGGACCTTACTACAAGAAAATACTGAATCAATTTTATCAGATCTAATGTTCAATCTGATGATACTTTAATCCTAGATCAAACCCAATAATAAAATAAATAGAAAAGGATAAGGGTTTCAAAGAGATTTCTAAATCTAATACTACTCCTAAGATTAACAATGCAAATGACAAACACTGAAATGGACCAATCCTTCAAAACTGATCTCTACTTGACCTAGATAAATCTGCAATCTTATAGAAAACAGTGCAATTTTCTAAGGTGTTAAAATTTTCAAATCATGAACATTCATTCAACAACTTTATTGTAGTTGAAATGAACAAATCCTCACAATTGAACTAAGCACACTGAATATGGAGTCTAGGCTAACTTTGCAAAGCAACTAACAATTAGTTGGTTGCGAAAAGTATGGATTGAAGGATTAATGCAACATTCAAGTATCAAATCACAAAAATTATTAAATACAATCTAATCTAAATATTAACTTCCTCAAAGCAATTTTAAAGATGAAATAACAAGAACCATGCAAGACAAGAGAAAAAAAGTATGGCACCAAATCACAATGTCATTTCTTGTATTCAAATTGTCCACTATAGTAACAATTCTAGCTTTCTATTACAATATTTGCTTGAGAATACCTACTTGCTAATTTGCTCTACTTCTAACTATCTCTGCTCTATATCAATCTCTATGTTCTAATTAAAAATTCTAACTATTTAGCCCTTACAAATGAGGTGAAATGCCCAATATATAGAATCCCCCCAGAAAACCCATTGGCCAAGCAAGAGCCTGTGACATTAATGGCACAACAACTTGGTCAAAAGAAACCAACGGTTAGTCAAATAAGCATTAAATGCACATTCCATCCAAGTCAGCCAGGGATCCGCAATGTAGTTCAGACCAGTGCGTAGGAAGATAATAGGGAAGCACAAATCACATCATTGACTATCATTAGCTCCCTTCCCTATTATCTTTGCTCCGATCTAGCTCTTCATGTACTTTCAAAAGCACCCAATCCAAGTCGGCCACAAGTGCTACTAGGAGAACCCTAAGTCGATTCTCAATGGATGCAATCTCTTCTCTTGACCATTTGATCGACTTATCCCAATCCACCTTATACGCTAGGTATTTGTCAATAACTTCAAGGTAGGTGGATGCATCATCTAACTAGTGCTCAGAGATAGAACCATCATCAAGTGGTGCATAAACATCATGCCACCATTTCCTCAATTATTCTATACTCAACTATTTGGGCGTGATCTTCCTTCTTTCCATCATAATTTCAAAGAAAGTGATAGATCCATTATAAACACCAATTAGGGCATCATCAATTTGCTTCCTTTGTTTGTAAATCTTCTTCAACATCTTCTCCCTGATCTACAATGCCTCATACCACTCCCATGGTTTGGAAGCTCTAGAAGAAGGAAGAATCCCATCAATCACCAACCTGTCCCAAGTGTAATCCATGATAGTTCTAGTTTTCTCTAGAAGAAGATCTATATCTTCTTTATCCTGTGCCAAGACAACTGTCAAACACTTAGTTGTCATTACAACATCCTTCCCTGTTGATAGGATTTTATTAATAGCTACATCACCCTTTATTTGCACTCCTTTCAACCAATTCGTAGTGGTAAGGGTGGAAGCTTTCATCTTTTCTAGCTCGATTATGGTCTCTTGAGGTAGAGGATTTGCAGTAGAGGAAGAAGGGTTAATGGACAGTAATGGTTTCATTAATTCTTCCAAGCATTTCCTAAGATTTTCATTTTCTCTCTTCAGGTCCTGCATGGTCTTCATCTCCTTCCTTAATCTACCCACAATAACTGCACTAGATCCCTCATAATCCTATATGTCCTACTCGACTGATGTAGGTCCTAGATTGAAGGTCTGAATATTGTAATCCTTTCCAGCCACATCATCTCTATTTTTATCTAGAGTAGGGGTAGCAATGTGGACAACTCTATCATGAGCTTCATCCCTTTCAATCCTCAACCCTATCCCTCTTCTTACCTTTATCCTTTCCAACTGTGGCTAGTAGTGCATCCCAATTTGGTGGACTATCTGCCACAATAACTTGCTTTCTCTTTATCTCCTTGTCCAACCAACCCAGAACAGTGGGCTCAAATTGTGCCTTAGCCTACTTCTCCTCTTGCTATTCTTTAGGTGCCTCCTTACTCAAATTATTTTCATCAGGAGTTTCATCTGTTTTACTTTCTTCCTCTTCAACATGTTCCTCCTCTCATTCAGGTGATGGATCTTTCACTGCCTCAACCTCCCTTGGAGGAGATTCAACTTCTTCAGTTCTAACAGGAGAGTCCATGTGTGCAATCAGAGCAGACTACATTATCTTTTCAATTTCTCCCTTTGCTCCATGGATATCACCCTCATGAAACTCCTCCCCTTGAGTATCAGGATGATCCTCAACATCTTCTCACTCACTAGGCTTGCCTTGAGCTCTATGAGTGGAAGACACATCATCATGTTGTTCCTCATGAGAAACCACTAGAAGGAGATCAACCTTGGGCATAATATCCCTAGGAGAAGGAGTCCTAGACCTCCTTGCATACACCTTGGCCTTCTCCTCTGAGCTTTCAATATTTATCACTAGAGGGGTACGTTCTTCCTCCCCAACTTTGGAGCTTGCCTCTTCTAACAATTTTATGAAACTTCTCCTCTTCGGCATAGGATTATTAGCATTAGGACTCTTATTTTCAATCCCTTTCTACTCAAACTTCTTAGTTCTTGTTCTCTACTTAGCTTTTGGCTTCCTTCGTTCCTTGAAAACAATTAATCCTTACCTTGGATGGAGAATCCAACTTACCCTTGCCCTTGGGATCCTGCTCGGTAGATTCCTCAGAGGTGGAGTGGGGATCCAAATCTCCCATTAGTGCATAGGTGCATTGTACATCATTATTTCCCAACTCCCACAACTTATGCCTTAGCCACATCATAGTGAATTTGAGAACTAGATCCATTAGTTGTTTCAGTTCTATCTTTTCCTCCTCCAGCCAGTCCAATTCACCAATTGGTTTGTCTTTTATGGATTTACAAGCATGATCTTGGACCAAGTTCCCATTGTCCTCCAATTGATTAGGAACTGCCTTCACATTTTATAATCGAATGGACTCAATTGGAAGCTAGGAGAATTTCTTCTTTTTGACCTCAAATTCATCACTATAGTTGGCCCAGTAGTCCTCCAAATTCACCTTATGGCAATACTCTTTGCTAGCCTTCTTATGAGCTTCTCTTGTAATATCAAACCTTGATCTCCTAGAATTAAAAGACATACCAAGGGCACTCAATTCTTCCTCTGAAGCCTGGGCAGAACTAATGGAAGGACAAACCTCTCCAGTGCCAATCCTTAGGGGAAAATCTCCATCAAATCCTATCTTT
>VDFB02000013.1:132075841-132093054 GCA_007258455.2 Sequoia sempervirens | reverse complement strand
GGAGGACCTTGTGGAAGAAGCTAAAGACAGAGTTGAAGTTCAGTTCTGCACACCATCCACAAACAGATGGGCAGACAGAGGTTGTTAACAGGAGTTTGGGTAACCTACTGAGGTGTTTGGTAGAAGATAAACCCAAGGGATGGGACTTGATCTTACCCCAGGCAGAATTTTATTACAACAATTCTATCAACAGAAGCACAGGTAGATCACCGTTCCAGATTGTGTATGGAGGTAGCCCCAGAACAGCTCCAGAATTGAGGAAGATGGACCAGGAGAATAAAATAAGTGCTGAAGTTGAAGATTTTGCAGAACACATCAAGGATATACATGAGAAGGTAAGGGAACATATTAACAAGATGAATATGCAGTATAAGGCTAAGGCAGATCAGAAAAGGAGGTATAAGGAGTTTCAGATTGGTGATGATGAAGTGATGGTCCCACTACTTGGAAAAAGGTTTCCAGTAGGAACATATAACAAATTGAAGATGAAGAAATTCGGTCCCTGTAAGATTTTGAAGAAGCATGATTCAGGGAATGCATATGAGGTAGAGTTGCCTGATGGAATCAACATTTTCCCTGTGTTCAACATTTCAGATTTGATAGAGTATCATGAAGGTGGCACAAAGGAAGTACCAATTATGGAATAGTGTAGGATTCCAGCACCTACTTCAGAAAAGGAGGGGATTGAAGCAATCTTGGATAGTCGTGTGGGAAGGAGTACCAGAAACAGGCAGTATGAAGAATATCTGGTGAAATGGAGAGGAAGGCCTGTTGAAGATTCATCCTGGCTATCTAAGGAAGCGGTTGACCAGTTGGGTTTTCCTCAACCATCTGAGACGTGATGAGGTCACTTCTCAAATTACCCTGGGTGTCTGATGCAGGAGCATCCAGTGGTGTAAGGGCAATCTTGCATCACCCAAAAATAGTTAAATTTCAATTTTATCAGTTTTTAGATGTTTTTATATTTTTGGATACCCTTTTCGTCATAATGAAATTCCCAATTTACGATTTTTCATTCCGGTTCCTGGGTTGAAAGATATTGTAGTTTAAGTTTCCCAGATTTGCACCTAAAAATCTTCTGAGTGGGATTTGAGGCACTTAGAGCTTCCGGAATGGCCCCGAAACTTGCCAAAATTGACATAGTGAATTTTGAGCGCATTCTTGACTTCGAGACCTTTCCAATGGTTCGAACGGTTCGCGAATCGGAGTCCTGGATCAAAAGTTATGACCCCGCGAAGTTGGCGCACTTTCTAGAAGATACCAGTGCAAATGCTCTTTTGAAATTTGAACTTCATGTAAATTTTCGGTGCCAAACCGCCTAAACTCAAATTGAATGTTGTTTTGGCTCCAAACAAATGAGGAGCTCTATTTGTGGGCAGGTTTTCTAAATTTTGGGTAACTTTTTGGGGGACAAGCTCGCATGTTGCGAAAGGGTTATTCTGTAGCTTTCTGTAGCTTGCATGTGTTATAGAACTTGGGGATTTGAGATCCTCTGCATGTAAGAAGTTCCATTCTCTGAATAATAAAATTATTCTCTTGTTTGTGGGTTATTTTCTGTGTCTTGGGTTGTGCCCTCATCACATTTCATACATAAGGTTAAAGTGTCATGTAGTAATGTTTTTGATATGTTGATCATGAAGTTGATGCTTGGTGTTGTTGCATAGTTGATCGTGGTTGTAAAGACTAAGGTTGATGTATGTTGTTACCAAGGTGCTGGTAGAGTTGATATAAAAGTTATATTTCTTGGAATTATTTTTGTTGAGTGATGATGGAATTGATTTTTTTGAACATTATTTGGTGATTATACAGTAGGCTTGGTTTGGCATAGATTTCAAACATGATATAGGTTTGTAAGTCATCTAAGTTTGAAGGAAACATTATAGCATATAGTGTAATTTTTATTTTCTTTTGAAAAAGGTATTTTGTTAGTATTATCATTGCATTGATAAAAGTCATTTTCAAGAAGCTTCGAGTATTTGACATTATATTTCATTCATCATTGTAAAGTATGGAAAAGGCATGAAGGGTAGTGGACAATAGGGTTTGAAGGATGTGACAATGATTGTATGGTGGCAGAAGATGGTTTTCAAACATTGGTACTTAGTTTCAAATCTTATTTCCATGTAGTTTGTGTTTTTCATTTTTAAAAAGCAATATCGACCTTTTGTTTTTACCATTTTATCAAGTCCCATTGCTAAGGGTATGTTCACAAGAATGAAAGTTTTTTTCTTTCCATATCTTAGATTATATTTATTTGTGCTCAAATCTATAATAATGTACATTGGTGTGAGTTGATCTTGCTAGGGATTATATGTCTTTATTTTGTGATTGTGCAAGACTAAAAGGTTGTTGTCGAGTTTTTGTGTTCTATTCTTGTGACAGTCGACTATAGCTTAGTTTTTCTAGACCTATCACCTTTGCATAGTGTTTCATATTGTGCAAAAAAATCTCAAAAGGGTTTCACATACTGTTGTTAGGGTTTCCTATCTTGTGAATCTTGTCTTTTTTTTATTGCATTATTGTCTAAAGTGTTTCAAAGGTCTTGAAAGGTTTTTGCAAAAGCTTAATGGGTTAGTGTCATATGGCTTTGGGCTATCGATCATATCTTGGGTGTGTTTTCCTAGTGAATATTCAAAGACATCTTGAAATGAATATCTTTGGTGACATGTATCTTTGTGTTGGTTACAACTATTCAGTGATGCTTTCAATTATGAGCAGAGTTACAATATATACATTGTTCTTAGGTAGATTTTTTTGGTTGGTTGATTATAATGTTGAAATCACATAGCCAAAGTATATGAATTGCATTTGCATTTCTTATCATGTTGTATGTACTTGATGAGAAAATTTGTAATGAGCAATGAGTGAGAACTTTAAGTGCATATTGTAATTGTTTATACATTTAGATTCTTGTGTCTTCAGTTATAAATGAGACAAACAAGAAATGTTATTCAGTGAAACAAAGGTGATACTATGTATCGTTGTTTACATTATTATTTGATGAGAAATGTTGTTTTTTCCTGTGAGGCAGTTTCTACCATGAATGCTAGTGAGGCTATATTTTCTAGTGAGGTAGTTGTGTTTACTAGTGAGGCATTTTGTGTAGCTCATGGGGCTTTTCTAGTGAGTAATTTTTGTAGCCAATGATGCTCTATAATCAGTGGGAATTTATTAAGCCAGTGATGCATTTTCTCGAGTGGTTTTTTATCCCTATGAGGATTTTCCACTCAATAAAATCATTTTGTTATGATTCTTGTGTGGTCCATATGATATTCATGTTTCATGAAATTTGGTCGTGTTTATTTCTTTATCTAATTTGCAACATTTTAGTTTTCATGTTGTTTAAAGATTTGCAATTGGCTATCACATTTGGTTACACTCTTAAAACTTAACATTCAATGATGACAAAGAGATTATGTGTTTTGAAAAACTATTGAATTAAAATTGATTATTGAAACACTAACTCACCTCCCCTCTCAATGTTTCATGTACTCCAACAAGTGGTATCAGAGCCATACCCTTGCATAAGTCTAACCAAATTAATGAGTTCCTGGTAGTGGAGTATTCATTATGACAAAAAGTAAAAGAAATAGGGAAAAAAGAAATACCCAACAAAATTTTGAACAACAAACACCAGTTAAATCTAGAGCAAAAGATGATTTTTTAGAGAAGAGTGTTGACTCATTTAGTGAGTGATTTTGAACAAGAATATGTTGAAGATGAGTGTGAAATTTATTTTAAAGGTGAACTTATTAATGACCTTAATGATATTGAAAAAATCAAAAAGGAGAATAGGGATAGAAAGTTACAACTGATAGAGTCTAAAAGAGTTGAAGAAGTTACTAGCAGAAACTTGTAAACCAAAATGAAAGATTTTCAAAAGATAGAGGATGAAGTGTTGTATCTAAGAACACAACTAGGGGAAAAATCTCTATTAAAAGAGAACACTGTAAAAGATGAGTTAATTGTCAATTTGAAATTAATGATTGAAGAAAACAAGTGGATATTAGATATGACAAGGTCTAATTTGGAAATCAAAATAGTTGAATGTCAAAAGCTTGAAGGAGAAATAATTTTGATAAGGAAAGATCTTGAGAATGTTAGAAAGTAGTTAAAAAAGAATAGAAAATTTGATGAGAGAACCAACAAGTTGAATGAGATGTTAAGTAAGAAAAAACATCACAAGGAAATTATTGGTTTGGGCTTGTAGAAGGATAGATTTCTAGAGTCAGAAAAGCACCATGAATGAATATAAATTTAAATTGTCATTTTTCTACCTCTAAGATTGTTGATGGTAGAAAATTCAAGGACATCAATAGAGGAAGAAGAAGTAGAGCCAACCAGTTCACAGGGTCTCCACCTACTTGGAAAGATCAATTAGTGAGAACTAAGTCTGAGAAACTAGATAAGAAAGTTTGGAGAAAGAAACATCCCAAGAAGACAAGCATTTAGAAGGTTTGGAGAAGAAAGAAAAACTAGGAGAAGGATGAGTCTAAGCTTGTGCATACGACACAAGTAACATCTGTAAGTGCATAATAGGAGCTTGATTTGAGGGGGAATTCTTTTAGAGGTCTTATTCAAACCCCTTAGATACCAATAAAGAGGTTGTGTCTCTATAGTAAATTGGTGTTTTTTGCTTCAAAAGTTGGTGATAGTCCTTGTTTGATCTTTGAAGTCAATATAGAGCTCATACTTCATGAAATTGTCAATAGATTATTGGTTTTCATCATGTTTGGTCTGATAGTAGTGACAATTTCTTCCAATGCGTTGCAGTTCTTAATGTTGTTACTTCATTTTATTGGTAGTAAAGTGTCAAAAATGTGTTCATGGTTTATCCTTTATAGTTTTTATTTAATGAAAGACTTTATTGATGATGGAATTTAGAAATATATGGGAAATAGTGGTATATGTTTAGACCATATCAGATGCACAATGATATTCTTGTTTGGTTCAAGGTATTTCATGCTTGTAGCAAGGTATTGGTATAGTGGATAGTGCAAGTTTTGGGACTTTATGATTATCTTCATTCCTCTTTTGATGGTGCTCAATGTCAATTCAATTTCTTGTGAATGCCATTTGTTTTTTATTGGCTTGAAGACAGGGATAATGCTACTCGATCCGTTTTGTATTTGTGATGGTATAGTATAAGGTGATAGTGTGAGATTATTAATAGTGATGTATTTGGTATGTGTCATGGATTGTATAAGTGATATGATAGTGGAGTGTGGAGTGACAATGATTTATGCTCTTTTTGGAGTGCTTGATTATGATTTTCATGGATGTTCAAATGATCTTGTGATGAATCAAGTGAGAATATCTCACTATTTGCTGCTCCTTAACTGTATAACATAGTCACTACAGTCATCTTGAATAGTAGGAACAATAGTGATTTTCAATGGGTAAATTTGACAAAGAATTTACAAAGACATTAAATTAATAGATTTTTTTCATGGGTTTACATTTTACAATGATCTCTTTGGTGTAGTGATCTTGAACAGTGTTAAATTTATGCAATTGGTACAAGGTGTTAGTATCTAATGATGATATGCCATGAAGTTTACACTTAGAAGTATGAAATTTTTGCATGTTGACTTTCTTGTTTTGACAGTATATTGGTAAGAGACAATTTTTGTCTTACATTACTTCACAAGAGATATTATATCAAGTAATCATGTGTGTTTATGGTTTAACAATGGTGGGTCTTTATAAAACCCTAAGCTATGATTTTTCAAATTCTTCTTATCATTCTTGACAAGTGCTATACTTATTTTATGCAAAGGAATGATTGTAAATGATAAGAAATCTTCATATGTGGTTTACTACTCTCGGTTAAGATTTGAATGGGTATCTTTGCATTTTGAATGTGTATATATAAGGTGTTAGTGTGCAGATATCTTCAAGTGATGGATATGAAATATGTCTATCTAATGTTTTGGTATGAAGCATCTTATATAGTGCTTGATTTGCATAATACTCAATTCAGTGATAATGAGTTGAAGAAGGAGCTAGTCATAGGGGGAGCCCAAGGCACTTGATGGTATTTCAAAATTGATTTGTGATTTTGAGGCCAAGTCACAATATGATGATGTGATACTAGAAATAAGAGCCTATGATAGAAATTGATGATAATTCTCAGCAATCCTTTCAAAAGGAAGAGCATGTTCCTAAGCTGGATGCAAGTTTTCTAATGCAAAACCTTAGGGAAGTAGAGGATAATTTAGTGCATTTAATATCCACTCTAAATCAAGTTGAAAAGGACACAAAAATAATTCAATGAAAAATTATGGAAGCTGCTTTAAGGTAGCTAGAGGTTGATTTCAATGTGATGAAGCAAGATGAGGTTTTGGATACTTTGACAGAGAAGAATACAAAACTCACAGCACAAGCATTGAAAGATGCTACTCAAATTGATAATTTGAATATTCAACTACATGATCTAGAGAAACATGTCAATGAGGAGTCAATGGCATTCCATAACCAATCGGAAACAAAGCAAAAAGGTTTTTTTGAACAAAATTCTTTGTTAGCGGTAGAAAAAAGTTCCTATGCATTTGCAATGCTTAATACTACACAAAATCTAGAACAATCCATCCAATTTTCCTCAATGAACTCCACTTGTGATGAATTAGATCCCCCATGTGTTGATTTCCACCTTGCTACCATTGTAAATGCTACAATATAGAAAAATCAATCAATGAATTGAGAAATTTGGAGGCAAAACTTGAATTCAATTGTAAGGAGAGTTTGTAGCTACAAAGATCATTTGAAGACCTCACCCAAAAATTTGAAATTATTTAGCAAGAAGAAATTCACTTGTTAGAGAACTCCATATTATTCACAAGAGATTTGGAAAGTTGGTTGAACCACAAGAAAGTTTGAATATAGAGAATAATTAGGTGCTTGGTCATCTACAAAAAATTGAGACCATAGAAGCTAAAGCGGATGTACAACCTGTCCTCCCATTTGATACCATGCACCATAAATTAGATAATTTAGTTGGACAGTTGCATGAAAAACTAGAAGAAAGGTTACAGTTTGAAAGAACAACAAGCAAGCTTGAGTATACTTTATTAGTTAAGAATCAACATATTGAAGAACTTCAAGCCAGATGTATAAAGTTGTCTAAAAAGTGTTTTCAAAATGAGAAATGTGTTAAGTGTGTAGCAATTGAAGAGAGATGTGTGAATATGGTTTCTCAAGTATCTCACCTTTCTATAGAGAAAGATGATTTATTTGGTGAGTTGGTTGTTGTTCAAAGAGCATTGAAAGAACATGAAGAAGCAATGAAATCTATTCCAGAGATGCCTTGCAGAGTTGGTCCCACAATCTGGCAGTGATTTGAGGGATATAATAAAAATTCCTTTGGATGTTGCACAATGAAAGAATCTTTTAGTTGCAAGGAGATGGAACTGAATCGGCTACAGGAGAAAATCAATGAAATTGAGTCAACAAAATATCAATAGGAAGAAGAGATAAAAACTCTAAAACATTTGCTCCATAAAACAAAAGAGGATCTTAAGTTAGTGATCTTTGCATGATAGTAATTTTAATACTTTATAGTGCTTATAACATGATGGTCACAACCCTTTATCATTTCTGTCAAAGGGGGAGAAATTACAAGTCATGCAAGGTGAATTAGATTTTATGGAGTTTGTAATCGTTACAAGGGGAGAAGTTGACATCAATTCCAAAAGGGGAGTTTGTTGGCATTGGAATGGTTTGTCATTGATTTCAAAGGTGTTGATTTTATGTGTGATGTCAAAGATCATTGCATGTTCCATCTCACACATAAGGTAAACGTATCATGCAATAATGTTTTTGCAATGTTGATCATGAATTTGATGCTAGGTGTTGTTGCATAGTTTATCATGGTTGCAAAGACTAAGGTTGATGTATGCTATTACCAAGGTGTTTGATTGCAGTAACATCCTTGGTTCTTGGAAATCTTGCATCAACCAAAAATATTTTCATTCAATTTTGTTCTTTATTGCTCAATTCATGTTGGTGGACTTGTCATATTTGCTCACTAGACCCAACATATATTTGTGTACATTGTAGACATGTTCATTTTCCTTATTCCAATATTTGAGCGTTATTGGATCTTTTTCTGGCAAGTTATCATTTCTCAAGTTCATGATAGTTTCTTGAACCAACACCAGAATAGTTTCCAAGCCTAATGGCTAATTTGATTGTTTGTGGATCATCCCTATGACTTGTGGATCTCGACGGTGTGATATTAAATGTTCTATGGAGTGTCCCTAACCTTCATTATAGGTCCACACTTCATTCTATCCACCTATTGATGGAGTAACTCAAACTTGAGGCCAACCTGTTCATGCACATGTTACATTTTCTTTCCTTGGAGAATGTGATGATCTTTGGCTAACGCAGATGTTTCCAGAATTGCAGATATGATATAAAGCTTGTAATCAATCATTAGGAGTAGTGGTAGTTGATTGAGTAGATCAAGATCAATTTGAATTGTAAGATTTCCGCTCTCATATAGGAGCATATTGAAATGTTGTAATTAGGGCATGTTATATCAAGCATGCAACTCGAATTTGTAAGCCTAGATGATGTCGACCAACGTAATTAAGATTTCTATTAATAAAAATATTTGCATCTACATTTTCCTCCATATTCTATGTTGCTTTTGCTATGTTACTCATATTTCACAGTCCAAATTGCTCTCCTTGAGAACCCTCCTACCGTGGTTACGCCAGATTGGTATCAAAGTGAGATTCGTTCCTTGTGAGATCATCACAGTTTGTAAAGTCCTGTTGAAGATTTTTTGTAGGGTGGTGAATTGAGGATTTGAACTATAGTTGTAGAGGACTTGTGTAAATATGGAAAGAAGAAGAAATGGTAGAGGAAATGCAAACCATGCTTTGATGGAGATGTTGAGAGGAATTACTGCTAGATTAGATGTAGTCAAAACAACCCAAAGAAGAGGTCGACCAGTTGATGATGTGAGTGATGAAGAAGTAGAGCTACAAGAGGAAATGGGAAGAGAAGAACAACCTAGCCTTGATCAGGGAGAAGAGAGGTTCATAAGAGCCCTAACTAGAGTGAATACAAAACCACATTTCAATCCACCAAATTATAATGGTAAGTTGGATTCAAAAGAATTTCTTGATTGGATTACAAAGATGGAAAAGTATTTTGAATTTGAAGGTATTACTAAAGATAAGAAGGTGAAATTTGCTTGTACAAAGTTGACAGGACATGTGTCCCTTTGGTGGGAACATTTGCAGACAGATAGGAAAAGAAGAGGAAAGGATAAAATCAAATCATGGGATCAAATGGTGAACAATTTAAAGACAAAGATTATGCCTGTAGACTATCAGATCAGTTTTTTCTAAAAATTGCAGAATCTAAAGTAGAAGGAATCTAGTGTGACAGAGTATAATAAGGAGTTCTATAAGTTGAATACCAGATCTAGACATTCAAAGGAGAAAATTGAGCAAATAGCTAGATATGTGAATGGTTTGAGGCCATCTATATAGGATGAGATTAATTTGATCAAGTTGCAGAGTGTGGAAGAAGCATATTAGTGTGCCCTGAAAGAAAAGGAGAAGTTTAATAAAAGACATGAGAAGAGATAGAGAGGAAGAGGTGGAATATTTCAAAGAGGAAGGACATTTACTAGAGGAGGAAGAGGATATTTTTCAAAATAGAGTAATGATAAGGAGGTTGGTAAGAATGACAATACGTATCATAGAGGTGATGGAAACTCTTACAGAAGAGGAGGATATGGTGGTTACCAAAATGGAGGTTATAAAAGAGATGATAAAAGACAGGAGAGAAGAATATTCCAGGGAACTTGTTATAAGTGTGGTGGAGAAGGACATAGAGCATTTGAATGTAATCAGGGAGAGACAAGTAGAAAGATTGAGAACAATGGAAGAACAACCTTGGTTGAGGAAGATTGTGCTATATCATCTAATAAACCAGAAGATGGAGAAGTGTTAGTGAACAAAAGAGTATTATATAAAAGTGAGTTAGAAAATGATCCATTGTAGAGAAAGAACTTGTTTTAAACCAGATGCAAGGTGAATGGTAAATGTTGCAAGGTGAATCTTGACAGTGGATGTTCTAAGAATCTAGTTTCTGAAGAGATGGTGACTAAATTGAAGTTGGAAAGGTTGAAACACCCGAAGCCCTATCAAATTGCTTGGATTTAGGATGAGCATAAGATACTGGTAAGTGAACAATGTTTGGTGAAATTGAAGATAGGAAACTACCATGATGAAGTTTTGTGTTATATTATGCCTATGGATGTATGGCATGTTTTGTTGGGAAGACCTTGGAAGTATGATAGATAGTGATGCAGGAGCATCCAGTGGTGTAAGGGCAATCTTGCATCACCCAAAAATAGTTAAATTTCAAGTTTCTTAGTTTTTAGATGTTTTTACATTTTTGGATACCCTTTTTGTCATAATAAAATTATCAATTTATGGTTTTTATTTTCTATTCCTGGGTTGAAAGATATTGCAGTTTTAATTTCCCAAATTTGCACCTAAAAATCTTTCGAGTTAGATTTGAGGCACTTAGAGTTCCCGTATCAGCCCTGAAACTTGAAAAATTGGCATAGAAAATTTTGAGCGCATTCTTGACTTTGAGACCTTTCCAACGGTTCAAACGGTTCGCGAATCGAGGTCCTGGATCAAAAGTTATGGCCCCGGGAAGTTGGTGCACTTTCTAGAAGATACAATTGCAAATGCTTTTTTGAAATTTGAACTTCAAGTTGTAATTTTTGGTGCCAAACCGCCTAAACTCAAATTTGAATGTTGTTTTGGCTCCAAACTAAAGAGGAGCTCTATTTATGGGCGGGTTTCTAATTTTTGGGTAACTTTTTGGGGACAAGCTTGCATATTGCAAAAGGGTTATTCTGTAGCTTTCTGTAACTTGCATGTGTTGTAAAACTTGGGGATTTGAGATCCTCTGCAAGTAAGAAGCTCCATTTTCTGAATAATAAAATTATTCTCTTGTTTGTGGGCTATTTTCTAAGTCTTGGGCTACACCCTCATTAGATAGGC
The DNA here is from genome assembly GCA_007258455.2 of Sequoia sempervirens. Taxonomy (NCBI): domain Eukaryota; kingdom Viridiplantae; phylum Streptophyta; class Pinopsida; order Cupressales; family Cupressaceae; genus Sequoia; species Sequoia sempervirens. The sequence continues at coordinate 132,082,015 of VDFB02000013.1, read as the reverse complement.
TATTCATGATGGAAGGAAGAACATATATACCATTGTTGCTAATGGAATGAAGTAGACTTTGTTGCCATTGGAAGATGTTCCTACAATCAAGGTTTGTATGAGTACTAGAGTTTGTTTGGTTTATGGAAGGAGATTCCTAGATGGGTGGAGACATGAGAACATGTGTTATGCCTTAGTTCCTAAGAAGACTAAAGATTTGAAGCATGTAGAAGAGCAAGCAAAAGAGATAAAGGAATTGTTGACAAAGTATGAAGAGATCATTTCAAATAATGTACCAAATGGATTACCACCTATGAGGAGTATTAGTCATTGCATGGATCTGATTCCTGGAGTTGGTTTTCCTAATAAAGCAACACACCAGATGACACAGACAAAGAATGAAGATTTGAATAGACAAGTGCAAGAATTGTTGAGGAATGGTTTGATCAGACAAAGCTTAAGTCCATGTGTAGTACCTATTGTACTAGCACCTAAGAAGGATGGAGAATGGAGGATGTGTACAGATTCTAGAGCCATAAAAAAGATCATGGTGAAGTATAGATTTACTTTGCCTCAAATGGATGGCATAATGGATTGTTTGAGTGGAGCTAAATACTATACAAAGATAGATTTGAAGAGTGGATATTATCAAATCAGAATCAGAGAAGGGGATGAGTGGAAAACAACATTCAATACAAATGAAGGATTATATGAATGGTTGGTGATGCCTTTTGGATTGAAAAATGCACTGAGTACTTTCATGAGGTTGATGAACAAGGTACTTAAGAAATTCTTGGGTAAGTTTGTGATTGCTTACTTGGATGACATCTTGATTTTTAGTAAGAGTAGAGAAGAACACTTGTTGAATATCAAATAAGTTTTGTAGAGGTTGAGAGAAGAGAAGTTGTTGATAAACATTAAGAAGTGTAGTTTCATGAAGGAAGAGTTAGTATATCTAGGATTTGTAATCTTTTTGGATTGATTGAATATGGACCCTAAGAAGGTGAAAGAAAATTTTGAGTGGCCTACACTAAATAGAATTGGAGAGGTAAGATCATTTCATGGATTGGCTAGTCTCTACTAGAAGTTCATTTAGAATTTCAGTTCTATTTGCAGTCCTATGACAAAAAAAATGAGAGGAGATAAGAAGAATTTTAGATGGACATCTGGAGTAGATCAAAGTTTTAAGTTATTGAAGCAGAAGGTGACTGAGTAGCCTGTGTTGGTTTTACTAGATTTAAATAAGGTATTTCAAGTAGATTGTGATGCAAGTAGAAATGCAATTGGAGCAGTGTTGAGTCAAGAAGGAAGACCTGTAGCTTATTTAAGTGAGAAATTAAATGATGCTAGGAGAAGATATTCAATGTATGATCATGAATTTTATGCTATAGTTCAAGACTTGAAGAAGTGGAGACATTATTTGTTTCCTAAGGAGTTTTTGTTGTATACGGATCATCAGGCATTGCAATATTTGAACAGTCAAGGTAAGTTGAATTAGAGACACCTGAGATGGGTAGAGTTCTTGCAGAGTTATACTTTTGTTTTGAAGCATAGAAGTGGAAAGGAAAATAGAGTTGTTGATGCTTTGAGTAGGATAAGGAATTTATTGATAGAGATGAAAGTGGAGGTATTAAGCTTTGATGAGTTGAAGAACTTGTATGAGGGAGACCCAAATTTTGCAGAACCTTGGATAACATGTAATGAACAAGTTTTGAAGGATAGAAGTTAGTGGTTGGATTATTTCATTAAGGAGGACATGTTTTTCAAAGGAAATCAGTTGTGTATACCCAAAATTTCATTGAGGGATAACTTACTGAAGGAGAAGCATAGTGGAGGAATGTTAGGACACTTTGGAGTTGATAAGACAATGGCATTGGTGAGTGAGAATTACTTTTGGCTATAGAATCATAAGGATGTTAGGAAATTTGTGTAGAGTTACCGAATTTTACAAGTTGCAAAAGGAAGTTGTTAGAATGTTGGATTGTAAAAGCCTTTGATAGTTCCGGAGAGACCTTGGGAAGATATCAACATGGATTTCATACCTGGTTTTCCAAAGACACAAAGAGGTAATGATTTTGTATTTGTGGTGGTAGATATATTTTTTAAAATGGCACATTTCATACCTTGTAAGAAGACAATAGATGCAATACATGTAGCAGACTTGTTTTTTAGAGAAGTGGCCAGATTGCATGTATTACCTAGGAGTATTGTTTCAAATAGATATGCAAAGTTTGTTGCTTACTTTTGGAGGACACTTTGGAAGAAGTTGAAGACAGATTTGAAGTTTAGTTCTACTTTTCACCCATAGACTGATGGATAGATAGAGGTAGTAAACAAGAGTTTAGGGAATTTGTTAAGATGTTTGGTTGGAGAGAAGACCGAAAGTTGGGATTTAGTCCTTGCACAAGCAGAGTTTGCTTACAATAATTCATTAAATAGGAGTACAAGAAATACACCTTTTGATATTGTTAATGGAGTTCATCCTAGAGGTATATTAGAATTGAGAGACATCAGTACTGAAGGAAAAAGCAACACAGAAGCAAAAGAATTTGCAGAACACATGAAGAAGTTGCATACTCAAGTGAAACATCAATTGAAAGACATGAACTAGAAGTATAAGGAGAAAGCAAATGAAAAGAAGAGACATAAGGAGTTCGAAGTTGAGAATGAAGTGATTGTATATTTCAGAAAAGGAGAAATTCCCAGTTGGCACATACAATAAGTTGAGGATGAGAAAGTTTGGACCTTGTAAAATCTTAAAGAAATTTGATTTAGGGAATGCAAATGAAGTGGAGCTACCAGAAGGTATGGGTATGTCACCTATATTCAACATTGTAGATTTATATCAATACCATGAAGTAGAGTTTAGTAAAGACGGTGAAGAAAATATGGAGAATCAGTTTCCTAAACAATAATCGGATGATATTGAAGAGATCTTGGATGTCAGAGATGGGATAAAGACTCATGGAAGAGAATACAAAGAATATCTTGTGAAGTGGAAAGATAGACTAGTGGAGGATTCTTCTTGGATTTCTCAGGCTAAGGTAGACCATCTTGGTTTTCCTTTAGCCCTAAAAAAGTGAGGGACTCACTTTTCAATAACCTCAAATGTCTGATGCAGGAGCATCCTTGGTTCTTGGCAATCTTGTATCAACCAAAAATATTTTCATTCAATTTTGTTCTTGTTTTGTTCTTGCTCAGTTCATGTTGGTGGACTCATCATATTTTCTCACTAGATCCAGTGGATCTTTGTGTACATCATGGAAATGTTTTTTTTCCTTATTCCAATATTTGAGCATGATTGGATATTTTTTTGACAAGTTATTGCTTCTAGAGTTCATGACAATTTCTTGAATCAGCACCAAAATAGTTTCCAAGCCTAATGGTTAATTTAATCGTTTGTGGATCATCCCCGTGACTTGTGGATCTCAACAGTGTGATCTTAAATGTTCCATGGAGTGTCCCTGACCTTCATTATAGGTCCACACTTCATTCAATGCTCCTTTTGATGGAGTAATTCAATTTTGAGGATGACCTGTTCATGCGCACATTAAATTTTCTTTTCTTGGAGAATTTGATGATCTTTGGCTGACACATATGTTTCCAGAATCACAGATATGATATAAAGCTTGTAATCAATCATTAGGAGTAGTAGTAGTTGATTGAGTAGATCAAGATTGATTTGAATTGTAATATTTTTGCTTGCATATAGGATCATATTGGAATGTTGTAATTAGGGAATGTTATATCAAGCCTGTGAGCCGAATCAGTAAGCCTAGATGATGTTGGCCAAATGTAATTGATATTTCTATTAATGAGAATATTTGCATATGCATTTTCCTCCATATTTTTGTTTCTTTCATTGTGTTACTCGTGTTGCATGTTCCAAATTGTTCTCCTTGAGGAGCCTTCTATCATGGTTGCATCAGTGTTGGTAGAGTTGATACAAAAGTTGCATTTTTGGGCATTGTTTTTGTTGAGTGATGATGGCATTGAATTTATTGAACATTGTTTGGTGATTCTACAATAGGCTTGGTTTGGCATAGATTTCAAACATGATATAGGTTTGATAGTCATCTAAACTTGGAGGAAACATTATAGCATATAGTGTAATGTTTATTTTCCTTTGAAAAAGGTATTTAACAATATTATCATTGCATTGATAATAGTGATTTTCAAGAAGCTTTGGGTCTTTGACATTGTATTTCATTCATCATTGTAAGGTATGGAAAAGGCATGAAGATTAGTGGATGTTAGGGTTTGAAGGATGTTCCAATGCTGGTATGGCAGAAAAAGATGGATTTAAGACATTGGTACTTGGTTTTAAAGCTTATTTCTAGGTAGTTTGTGTTTCTCAATTTTAACAAGCAATATTGACCCTTTTTTTTACAATTTTGTCGAGTCCCATTGCTAAGGGTATGTTCAGAAGCATAATTTTTTTTTCTTTCCATAGCTAAGGTCATATATATGGGTGTTCAAATTTTTAATAATGCACATCGTTGTGAGTTGATCTTGCTAGGTATTATAGGTCTTTACTTTGTGATTGCACTAGACTAAAAGGTTGCTATCGAGGCTTGTGTTATATTCTTGTGATAGTCGACTATAGCATAATTTGTCTAAACCTATCATCATTGCATAGTGTTTCATATTGTGCAAACAAAATATCAAAAGGGTTTCACATACTATTGTCAGGGTTTCATGTCTTGTGAATACAAACATGTTTTTCTTGCATTATTGTCTAAAGTGTTTCAAAGGTCTTGAAAGGTTTTTGAAAAAACTTAATAGGTTAGGTTCATATAGTTTTGGGTTGTTGATTATATCTTGGGTGTGTTGTCCTAGTGAAGATTCAAAGAAATCTTGAAATGAATATCTTTGGTGATAGGTATCTTTGTGTTGGTTAGAACCTTTTGGTGATGCTTTCAGTTATGAGCATTGTTATCAATTTTTCACCACAACTCAAATTGACAAAGCTGGTTTATTACAAGTTCATTTTAAGGTGAAAAGTTTCAATTATTTTTGTTAAACCTTTGCATGTTTTGAGTTTAAAAGGAAGTGCAATGTATTTTAGTTTTCCATTCTTCATTTGTAGCATTAGATATTGCATGAAATGTAAAAGAAAGTACTTCATTCTATATTCAGTTAATCATTACATGATGTTTCATACATTTGTTGCAAAAGAAGTACAAAATTGAACAAGAATTGCACAAAATGTTGTTTTGTATTCATTGGGATAAAAAGAAAATCAAGTGTCCCACACAAGCCATGAGAGTAGCTAAAACAACGGATCATAAAGAGTACACTGCGCTACTAAAGATTAAATGAAAAAAGAGCACATAAGAGGGAACATAGTTGTCATTGCTTGAATTTGTCCTCGAGTTTCCTTTAGTGTTGTGCATCCTTCTTTGCTCATGTCCTCTAAGTGAACCTACAAGTGGATAAAAATGTTTGTTAGAGCTCGGGTTATGAATCCTCCTTGATGAGGGCGCAACCCAAGACACAGAAAATAACCCACAAACAAGAGAATAATTTTATTATTCAGAAAATGGAGCTTCTTACATGCAGAGGATCTCAAATCCCCAAGTTCTACAACATATGCAAGCTACAGAAAGCTACAGATTAACCCTTTCGCAATATGCGAGCTTGTCCCCCAAAAAGTTACCCAAAAATTAGAAAACCCACCCATAAATAGAGCTCCTCATTAGTTGGGAACCAAAAAAACATTCAAATTGAGTTTAGGCAGTTTTGGGGCCAAAAATTTACAACATGAAGTTCAAATTTGGAAAGGGCATTTGCAATGGTAACTTTTAGAAAGTGCACCAACTTCGTGGGGCCATAACTTTTGATCCAGGACTCTGATTCACGAACCGTTCAAACCGTTGGAAAGCTCTCAAAGTCAAGAACGCACTTCAAATTTGCTACACCGATTTTAGAAAGTTTTGGGGCCAATACAGAAGCTCTAAGTGCCTCAAATCCCACTCGAAAGATTTTCAGGTGCAAATCTGGGCAACAAAAACTGCAATATCTTTCCACCCAGGAAGAGAAAATCAAAACCATGAATTGGGAATTTTATTATGATGAAAAGGGTATCCAAAAATGTAAAAACATCTAAAAAATGATAAACTTGAAATTTCACTATTTTTGGGTGATGCAAGATTGCCCTTACACCACTGGATGCTCCTGCATCAGACACCCAGG
>VDFB02000013.1:131926525-132065911 GCA_007258455.2 Sequoia sempervirens | reverse complement strand
CACCACGCCTACCGGGGAATCACTCTTGGGGCATCTTTCTTGACCTCGACCCGCAACCACGGTCCCTGGTCGCGAACTGCCTCCACGATGGTAATCTGTCCACATGCTCAAGAAAACCCGCTCTGATACCACTTGATGAGGGCGCAGCCCAAGACTTAGAAAATAACCCACAAACAAGAGAATAATTTTATTATTTAGAAAATGGATCTTCTTACATGCAGAGGATCTCAAATCCCCAAGTTCTACAACATATGCAAGCTACAGAAAGCTACAGATTAACCCGTTCGCAATATGCGAGCTTGTCCCCCAAAAAGTTACCCAAAAATTAGAAAACCCGCCCATAAATAGAGCTCCTCATTAGTTTGGAGCCAAAAAAACATTCAAATTGAGTTTAGGCAGTTTTGGCACCAAAAATTTACAACATGAAGTTCAAATTTGGAAAGGGCATTTGCAATGGTAACTTCTAGAAAGTGCGCGAACTTCGCGGGGCCATAACTTTTGATCCAGGACTTCGATTCGTGAACTGTTTGAACCGTTGGAAAGCTCTCGAAGTCAAAAACGCGCCAAAAATTTGCTACACTAATTTTGGCAAGTTTTGGGGCCAATCCGGAAGCTCTAAGTGCCTCAAATCCCACTCGAAAGTTTTTCAGGTGCAAATCTGGGCAACAAAAATTGCAATATCTTTCCACCCAGGAAGAGAAAATAAAAACTGTGAATTGGGAATCTTATTATGACAAAAAGGGTATCCAAAAATGTAAAAACATCTAAAAAATGATAAACTTGAAATTTCACTATTTTTGGGTGATGCAAGATTGCCCTTACACCACTGAATGCTCCTGCATCACTCCTACATGATCCATCAACAGTAATGTAGAATATTGTTTATGATGCATTGAATCAACTAAGCAAAGACAAGAGGAGTAAAAGATAATACAAATGAGAAAACATCATAAGAAACATTGTAATTATTGTTTTAATCTAACATTGTTTGTTTCTTGTGTAGGTATAGGGCAAGTGATGTTATTAATAAAATTTGAATATTTTAAAGCAAGTGGTGTAAAACAGGCTCCCACAAGGGTTGAGACCCAACATGTTGCCCCTCAATATTCAATAGAGGGATTTCAAAAAAGAAACAATTTAGTATTGCTCAAGAGAGATATGCATCTGAAGGAGTGCATCAAAGTGTCATACGAGCTCAAGCAAGTGATCATCTAGGAAAATTAAGTTTGATAGTGCAATGAATTGAAGATCATAGATGATCAGTTTCTCAAGTGAATTATCATCAAGTGTGTCATCATGGAATGAGATAATGAACAGGCATACTAATGCCTTGTTTACAAGTCATCAATAGCAACTAAAGCAATTTGAGAAGCTTCAGAACACCTTCATCATGGTGTGTATTTCAAAATGTGAATGGTGATCCTAGACCTGCACAAACACAAAGAACAAACACATAATTAGTCCAAATATGCAAGTTAGAAGCAAAATTCCCCATGAAATTCATTTGAGGTATCAAGAACAAGAAATAAATGAAGAACATGAATAAAAACTATCTAATCTTGCTCAAAATAAACAAAATTTCAATCCCATAGGGGAATTGGTGCCATTTTGATGTGGAAAATGGCCCTTTCCCAATCCCTTGCAAGCTTGATGAAATTTTTAATAACCTAGCTATAAAACTATGAAACTTGATGAAAATGGATGAACAATGGATGAGAAAATTCAAAATCTCAAGATAATGACTTTGCATAAGTTGTGGATGAAAATGCCTAAGATTGTGGAACAACTTGTGGGTCCCAAATTAGTAAAAAAGCCTTCTATTTATAGAAGAGAAGGATTGAAGAATAGGAAAAATGGATGAATGTGGGATCAAGCACCAACCAATAGCACAATGCCACTTGTCAACATGTGAGTGGGAAAAGATGGAGCCCATTTTGATGAATGTGCACATTAATACAATTAGGTGGAAATTCAAAAATGGAGAAGTGACAAGTTGGAGGGAGAGAATAAGTGAATTAAATGCCACTTGGCTCAAGAAAAGGACATGTAAGAGGCCTTTAGTGCCTTCTTGATGAACAAGTCCTTTTGGCGGGATAATTCAAATTTGAGGAATATTCCATTCTTGGTGCCGTTTTGAATGAAAAAGGAAGATTTATAAATTAATTAATTTGATTTTCATGAGCAAGTTGCAAAAGGTAGAGGATTTGATGGATTAAGATTAGGATTAATCAAGATTAATTTAAAGGGAGATTTAGTTGATTTGACAATTTTATTTAGATTTTAGGATTTAAATAAATCAAAGTGATCTAGGAATAATGATTTTAGACTTAATTAAATAAATTTTGATTTATTTAATTAAAGAGGACAGTGTTAGATTTAATCAAATAAATGTTAATTTATTTAATTAAAGGATATGATGTTAGAGGCTGATTAAATAAAATTGATTTATTTAATTAAAGAGATGACTTAATCAGATAAAATTGATTTATTTAATTAAGAGATGAAATATGATTAATTTAATCAAATAAGGGATATTTAATTAAATGATTAGTAAAGGAGATGATTTAGGACAAACTAGTGTTAGTAACATCAGGATCAAGCATATAGGGTGTCAATCGGTATATTTTACATGTCTACATTTTTACCCTCTTTGAAGCAATGTACCTACTATGTTGGTTCAAAGAATAACCTTATCGAGACCAAAATTCAATTTTTTTTGAATTTTCTAGATGCCCCAAGGGAAAGAAGTATACTGGTACACTGCCCCCTCAAGAGATTGAGTGAAAAGTTTGATTTGAGGGTCGATCTTGTGACAAAGAGGTTCAAGATGGACGCATGAATGATTATGATGTAGAAAATTCATCGGCCATGGGTAGCCTCCTGTCTATTTTGATATACTACACACACACAAAGAAAAAACACATTATGGTGATCCTAGACCTGCACAAACACAAATAACAAACACATTATTACTCCAATATGCAAGTTAGAAATAACATTCCCCATGAAATTCATTTGAAACATGAAAACAAGAAATAAGTGAAGAAAAAACAAATTCAATGATGTGAATGGTGATCCTAAACCTGCACAAAGACAAAGAACAAAAACATTATTAGTCCAATATGCAAGTTAGAAACAACATTCCCCATGAAATTTATTTGAAACATGAAAACAAGAAATAAGTGAAGAACACAAGTAAAAAAGCTATTAAATCCTATTTTAATGTCCAAACTCTCAATCCCATGGAGGAATTGGTGCCATTTTGATGTGGAAAATGGATCTTTCCCAATTCCTTGCAAGCTTGATGATCAATGGTGAAGATTTGATGCTCCTTGATGAAATACCTCCATAACCTAGCTATGAAATTATGAAAGTGGATGAAAATGGATGAACTTGATTCAAAACATGAAGATGATAACTTTTTAAAAGTTGTGGATAAAAAATTCCTAAGCTCTTGGATCCAAAATTAGTAAAAGAGCTCTCCATTTATAGGAGAGAAGGATGGAAGAATAAGAAAAAGGGATGAATGTGGGACAAAATACCAACCAATAGCGCAATGCCACTTGTCAACATGTGAGCAGACAAAGGTAGAGCACATTTTGATGAATGTGCACATTAATGCCATTAGGTGGAAATTCAAAAATGGAGAAGTGACAAGTTGGAGGGAGAGAAGAAATGAATTAAATGCCACTTGGCTCAAGAAAAGGACATGTAAGAGGCTTTTAATGCCTTGTTGGAGGGGCAAGTCCTTTTGGGGAAAGATTTCAAATTTGGGGAATATTCCATCCTTTGATGCCTTTTTGAATGAAAAAGGAAGATTTATTAATTAATTAAATTAATTTTCATGAGCAAGTTGCAAAAGCTAGAGGATTTGATGGATTAAGATTAGGATTAATCTGGATTTGATTAATTTAAAATGAGATTAGGTAATTTGACAATTTGATTTAGATTTTAGGATTTAAATAAATCAAAGTGAGGAATAATGAATTTAAGACTTAATTAAATAAAATTTTATTTATTTAATTAAAGAGGATGGTGTTCGATTAAATCAAATAAAGATTATTCAATTAAATGGTTAGCAAAGGAGATGATTCAGGACGAACTGGTGTTAGTAAATCAAGATTAGGTGTATAGGATCAATAAATATATTTTATGTGTCTACATTTTGCCCCTCTTTGAAGCAATGTACTTGTTGCATTGGTTCAAAGAATAATCTTTTTGTGATCAAAATTCAATATTTTTTAAAAAAAATTAGATGCCCCACTGGAAAGAAGTATACTAGTACACTGCCACCTCAAGAGATCGAGTGAAAAGTTTGATTTAAGACTCGATCTTGCAACAAAGAGGTTCAAAATAGACATATGGATGGTTATGATTATGATACAAATGATATGGATTAAGATGCTTAGAATAAAAAAATCTAAATTATCCTAACAAGCTTAAATGGTAATGCAATGCATGTGAGATGGATGAGATGGATGATTTTATGTATGAATATGAAGGATGGATGCATGATGGACATGATATTATGTTAGCATGAAAAGAGGATAGAAGAAATGAGATAATGAAAAGAGGATCCAAAAAGTCCATGATCTACAAGATTTTATTATAGATGATGATGATTCACTTATCAAGAATTGGGATTTTAAAAGGGATATTTACCTTATATTTGATAACACACATAGGTGTGATACATCAAGGTATAAAGAACTAAGATGGCATTGCACCTAGTGTGATGGACTTTGACTCGACAATTAGATGGGAGTATCCCTATTCACACTTGGCATACAAAACCTTATTCAGAATGTAGTTCAAATATTCTAAACATCTCAGACTAAAACATAGAAAGGAAAGCATTCCTATGTGTTCAACAAGATACCAAAAATACCCTCCCTACACCCAAACAAAGCACACATGACCAAGGTTATATTACAAGAATATCCAATAAGCACAATAGATAAAAAGATAATGATCATTTCCCCATTCCTTTCTCTCTAAATCCTTTTGATTAGACATCATCGAGAGGTCAGTGGAATGGGTTCAATAAGATAAATCAAAAGAAAAGATCAAGTAAACAAACAAGGTAGTTTTTTTCATACCGCTAGCCAAGACTAAACTATGGTGATGTTTGATGTTGATGTCCATTGTAGGAAGGATGCATCCTAGGACATGATGTTATCGGATGATTTGGGACAAACGTGATGATGATTTATTGATACCAAGAATTGACCAACTTGTTTATCTACTGACCTAAGCTTAAGATTTTTGATGTTTGAGTTCACACTTTCAATTTTCTATACCTGTTTATGATTGTTTTACCAAAGTTTGAAGATGAAGATCATTTATTATGAGCATATGTTTATTGAAGGTGAAAGTGAGATGGGATGGATGGATTTTTTTCAAATATTTGGATGTTTTTGATGCTTTTGAAATGTTTTGAGGTTGTTTTTTAGATTTTGAGTTTTTTTTTTTTTTGGTGTGTGTTTTTGTGTTTTTGTGTCTTGGTGGTTGATCAAAGATTAGCCTTGCCTACATTTAAGCTTAGAGATGGCATAGTTCAGATAACTATGTTTTTGATGTTTTCTATTTATATGAGTTTTTTTTGTATTTTGATATGATTTGGATGTTTTTGGATTTTCCCATGATTTTGATGATTTGGATATGGATATGTGTGATGATATTAGTGATCTATTTTGAGATTTTGTTGAAATCCAAGCTAAGGTTGATTGATTTGATTGATGGATAGATGATGATGAAAACATTGTTGAGGATACACAACAATGCAAGGATAGTGTTAAGAAACACAAGGATTAGGATGGATATTCGAAGATGATGAGGGATTGATTGGATTTGATTGATTAAGATTTTGAAGCTTGATTTTGGAACAATTTTTTTTTAAATGATTTGATGTGATGTTGAAGCACATGTTAGATATGACTGATATTGATTATTTGGATTGATGTTCGATGAAAGATAAAGCTTGATAAGTAATTTCTTCTCATCGAAATATTCCATGGGCTAGTGGTTTGAATTGTGCTCACAAATGTTTTGACCAATTTTATTTCACATTTGCCAATGTTCGGACCACCGCATAAGTTGGAGGATATATATCAAGATTTATTCCTAGAGCAAGATGAAAATACCTGCCCTAGTGTCTAGCAATGTATATAATACCATGGGTGGATTATCAAATAGATGTGTGGATGGATTGATATGGTAAGCACACAAAGGATGCCAATGATTATCTTGTGATAATATAAGGTGTTTGAATGGAGGAATGATTCATTTAGATAGTGCTTCATGGCTTAGATAATGCTGGGTAGGATAGGATCAAGGAAAATGACCCATGTCAAGATTTTTTACATAAGCAAGTGTAAAGTGTGTACCAAACATTTTCAAGATCAAGATAATTTGGAAAATGGATGTAGATGGTTGAAAACGGATTGGATAAATGGTTCATGGATGAATTGATTTATTATGGATAAGATGGATGAAATGTTGGATTTATTGGGGATGTGATAAGATTCTTTCTCCTAAAGTGGTGCACGTAGATGCTTGATTCTACACATGATGCCTGTTTTCTAGGTTTTCATCATGGTACCTGTCCAAAGTGCCACCATAGTGGTTTTCACTAGAGGATGATTTTTATCTTTACTATTTTCATGATTTTTTGATTTTTGATTTTTTTTTGTATTTTCTATGAAATATTTTTAAGCTCATGTTGAACCACCTAGTGGTGTTAATGTAGATGCTTATGTCATAATTTTCCATTGATATCCTACTTGAAGAAGTTGCTTTTCCAAGATACATGCACTTGAATGCAACTTTTGAGATTCCTAATTTTCTTTGTTGTTACTAGGGTTAACTTTGTCTTTATGTGCACATCACAATAGAATGCCTTCTAAATTGTTATGATGAAGGGTCGTTCCCAATACATGGTCAATATAAGAATTGGATATCATGCATGGAGGAGTGGATGGAGTGTGTTTAGGAATAAAAAATGGATTGGTTGATAGTTTGGAACCTTTGACTCTACAAACTTGGGAAGATGAGCAATGATGGGTGGATACGGAAGTGTGTGTGAAATTAGGGCCAACTGCTTGATGTACTTTGTATGTTGCTTGAGAAGCCTGCTTTTTCCTTTGTGGACATTTTTGATGGATACTTTTCTCTTTTCTATTTTTCCCCATAGTTTCTTTGATTGATGGAGTTTGATAGGGATAATCTTTCTTTGTATATTTTGATATCCACGTGTATTTTATTTGTCCATTATGCTTCTCAACTTATTTTTCATTGATTCAAATCTTTCTTTTGATGTTGGTCCCAATTTGTGGATGGGGTGATGGGTGGATGAAGATTCATGACGTGGATGGTTATAGTATTGGCATGGGTTTCATCATAAGGATTCTTCATGCTTCCTATGTTGATGCTTGCATTAGATAAAGTTTCCCCCAATATTATAGAGGTATCACTGATATTTTTAGATCCCTTGATTGTTGAATAACCAAGACCTTGATGCTTAGGATTGCCAATAATTTGCACTGGTTATAGGATACCCTATTCATGTAGGCCTAATCCTCTGCCTTGATAATTCATCTATTGAAACATTTTATTTGCAATAGGATATGATTTACCTTGTAAAAAAGGTGCTACTCCTTCTCTACTCTGTTGTGGATCTTCAAAGGTGATAGCTTCTTCATTGATAAGATATCTTTCCCTTAAAGAGGTAAGTGATCCAAGTTTATAAGTGATAGGATCCTCCATGTGTGGGATAACTTCCTGATTCATATCTTTGGCTTGATCTTGTGAAATATCAAATTTTAATGCTTCTTCAAGAGGTGTTGATGATTCATTGTCCACATAAAATTCTCCCTCATGATTCATTTTTTATATTCCTTCATATGATGTTTTTGATTCACAACTTCTGTAGAAGCCTTCTTCATGACCTGTTTTTGATATGTCTCTAGATTTTTCTATATCTTGACCATGTGTACAAATGTTAAGGGTAGGAGAATCTTTTTCCTTGGTAATAATATCAAGAGTATGAGACTCTTATTTTGAATGAAGATCATCTACATGTCTATTAGGAGTAGGTATCTCATGGTTAGATGGAGGAATATGTGCTATATGGATATGATCATCATTTGTGACATCTTGTATAAATAGGAGAGTATCCATTAGATCATTGTAGTATCTTGGAGATACAAATTCTTGATCTTGATTAATTTTGGAAATGCTTTGACATGCTTTGGATCAAGTTCTTGACATGGGTCAATTTCAAAGGATGGATTGCTTATAAAGGGTTCTTGGATATCTTCCTTAGGCATAGGAAGTGGCTCAATATCCTCTTGATCTTTGAGTGGACTTGGATCAAATGTTGAGATGAGGATTTCTTCAATATCTATAACCATGAGCTCGAAGGATGTCAATATGTCTTGGAAAGGACCATTGCTAGACTTTGGTGAAAGATGTTGATCATGCTTTGGAATGAATTCTTGATATATGTCCTTGAACTCATTGGATGATGTAGAGGTATTGTCAAAATGATCATTGGTGGAAGGATTACTGATTATAGGATCAAATAATGTAAACACTCCTTGAAATAGATCATTGTGGGATATTGTTCTTATCATGATCAAAAAGTGACCCTTGATGTATGTTGAGTTGATATTTAAATGAGGTAGAAACATCTTCAAGGGGCTCATTGATCGATAAATCTTGATCATTGTTTTCAATAATTATAGTGGGGATATTTTCAATGCTATCACTAGTGGTTGAATCTTCATCATTGTCCTTAATAGTTATTATTTTTCAATCAATAAGGTCTTGGATGAGATTTTGGAGTAAAATACAATTTGATGTTGTGTGTCCCTTTATTTTGTGAAAATCACAAAGGTGCTTCTCGGTATACCCTAGTGGTTTAACTTGAGGCTCTTGAAAATTTTCATAAATGGGGATTTTAATGAGATTTTCTTGTATCAATTGTTGCATGACCAATTCTATTGGTTCCCTAAGTGGTGTGTATTTTCGTTTATTACCTTGTGAGATTTGTACTTTAAATTGAACTTGTGGTGATTGGTTTTGGAGATGTGGTGATTGATCTTTGAGATGTGGTGATTGATCTTGAAGATGTGGAGGTTGGGTTTGTTGTTGATCTTGATATCCAACTTCTTGACATTGGAGATATTGTTCTTGATGTGGTTGTGGACACAAATCAATGCTTTGATGACATAGTTTAACCAATGGAAGAGTGTTTATTTTGGGTTGGAGAGGTCTCTTGGCACAATGAGTCAATTATTTTGGCAAGTGAAGCAATTTGATCTTGTAAAATTTGATCTTGATTTTGATCTTGACACCATTGATATAGTTGATTTGGTTTTTGTTCAAGAAAATTTGGAATGCATACTTGTGGTGTTTGTATTGGATCATGGAAAAATTGATTTTGGACAATGTTTTTATTTGGGATGATGTTTGGATTTGGAATTATAGGTTGAAATTGAACATTATGTTGGTTTGGAAACATATTGCCTTGATTTAGGTAACTTTGATTTTGCATGATGTTACCTTGAATTGGATCAATACATGGAGTCATTAACATCTTGTTTGGACTTTGAACAAAATTTGTATGATTCACAAACATATTTATCCCAAATTTTACCAAGTGTGGATTTGAAATGCTCATGTTTGGTAAACTTGTACTTGGTATTTTCACATTTGGCATGTATGGATTTGGTGGGATAATGCTGTTTTGTTGAAGACTCATACATTGATTGTTTGGTTGATATATTTGTAGGTTTGGAATTTGATTTAAATCCACCATGGGGAAAGTTGTTCCAAAATTTAGATTGGGCATACTCACATTTGTTGTACCATTGATTTTTGTAGGAGATAATGATCCCATGTATGAAATGTATAGATGTGAGTTTTGAAAATCAATTGGCATTGTAAGGCTTGGATAGTTTGACTAATTTAGACCACTCATGATGTATGAATAAAGTTTATATTCCATTTTTTTCTTGTGTTTTGACTTTGTTGACCTCTAATAAATTTAGGGCTAATGATGAGATGAAGGATGAAAGGGGTGAATGATATGGGTGTTGAAATTTTAAGACCCTTGGAGGAATACTAGAATTTAGGATTATTTGGATTGGATTTGATTTGATTTGGATAATGAAATAATAAACCCCAAGATTTTGGATGTTATCTTGGAATAAACTTGTCCATAAGGTGATAATTTAACTAAGTGTATGAAGAAGGATTCATATTCACACACTTAGTCAAACAAGATGGTTTTGATTTTGATTTAGAAGGATTTTCCAATAATCTAGCATGAATGATTTTTCCAAGATTATAAGAGTTGTTTGTGAGATGGGATTTGATTGATGTTTGAGATGGATGAAATGATTGGTTGTTTTGATCCTAAATGAGACTAAGAGGGACTTGTTTAAAAGACCAAGATAGTGAAGAACATGCTTTTCCCTAAGAGTACTTCAAACCAAAAGATCAATGTTTGCTCAAAATACCCTAAGACAAAAGACAAACAAGCACATGTGTGGGGTTCAATTGATTTCATCTTGATTAATGAATTGATTTTACCACATCCAATGTCATGCTTATGTTTTTCAAACTAAATGTCTAATGTCCCAATTTATTTTCATCCCACAAAGTCCATTATGTGGAAATCAAGGAAATTGAGGAAATAGTTTCCTATTGTTGACTTTAGTGAGAGCAAATTGAGATGAAAATATAAATACTTAGAAACCTCTAAGGATAAAATCCCTAGGGAAAGCAATAGCACTTAGATTTTGTTAAAGGAATTTTCTCTTCCTAAAGGGTTTGAAATTTTATGATCATGTTGAATGTTTGTTTTTCAATGCTTAGGATCCAAGCAAAGTGTGTAATTGACTCAAATTTTGCACAAGCCCTAGGATAGAATGAGACAATATTTTTTGAGTTCCCAATTGGATAAATCCAAATTGGCTATTCTTAGTGGATGATTAGAAGCTTGACCACACAAGCTCCCCCTTACAATACACTCATTTCTCAGGTCATCCAAGCTCCAATACCCATGAATATCCCATGTCTTACTTCTCATCTCTATTAAAAAAATGTAAGAATATGGGGTGGCTTTAGAATGACCTTTCTTGCACCAACAAATAGATAAGGATTTGAGCTTCTAAAAAAAAGGTTCTAGTATAGGCATTTCATTCATGGGGGGTCATCCATATGGCAAGAGACCATTGTTTCCCTTATTTTTGGAACAATCCTTTGATACTTGAGATTTCCTCAAGTACCAACACTTATATGCCAGGTGGAAGTCGCTTGGCTTTAGCGTGTTCCTGGTTGGGTCATTCCTTGGGGTGATTACTTTTTCCCACTAGGAAAGCCCTCTAAGGTTAAACAAAGTGAGCAAGCACATCCATTGTTCAATCAATTTTTGTTTAGAAACAAAGAAAGAAGACACACGATATACTCCACTCACACTCACAAGCTTTGTTCAATTTTAAGAAACCCAAATGAAATGTGGAGGCAATCTTTTATGCAACTTAATGTCACCAAAAAAGAATTTTGATTCTCAAGATCACTGTAAAGTGAGAGAGAATTGCATATGCCATTTTAGATGAAATTACTTTGAATAAAAGATTACAAGACACAAAAGCACATGTTCATTTTAACTCCAAAGTAGAAAATGAGTTCTTTTTAAGCACCAACTTTGAAGTGTGAGATTTGTTTGTTCAATTATTAAGTCCAAAACAAAATGTAGTAAGTTCCTAAGATTATTTTTAACCCTTTTGTTTTGTTCTTTTTAGAGCCCAAATGAAATTTATTGAGTCCAAAAGATTGAAATATAGTGAATCCTTACAATGGAATTATAATCTCTTCCAAAGTGTTTAAAAACACTGGATACAATAGAAAGAAGATGTCATATAGAAGTATTTGTCTTTGTTTCCTCCCCTCACTTTTGATCAAGCCAACCTACAAAAACTGGTTAAAACTGTAGAAATAAAGGCTACAAACCAATTAGGAGTCAAAAGTAATCAAAAAGAAAAAGCATATGTTGAAATTAATTTGAAAACTACCTTTTACCTAACTCTAGTGGTGTAGTATGCGATGGTGGCACAATTTGAAGGAGTCAGCGTCATTGTATGGCGATGTTGGGAATGATAGCATCAAACTATGGAGAAATTAGTGAGTGCAATTATGATTCTATTTTGACCAGTGGCAAAGTTTGGAGTTTGACTTTATCGGTGATAGAAGGATGACTCAAGCGTCATTGTTTGGAATTTAAATTTCTGGTAGGAATGACTTAGCGTCGCAGTTTGGAGTTTGTTAGCATTGCTATATAGTGTCGTTGGATTGCTAGCAGTGGAGTTTGATTGTCAACGGTGCAATTTCCTATAGACACACAAAATTAAAAAAAAAATAGCAGAATTTGGTGAAAAAACATGTTAATTTCTTCAAATCAGCCCTCCTCCTACTACCAAAATGTGAATGGTGATCCTAAACTTGCACAAACACAAAGAACAAATACATAATTATTCCAAATATGCAAGTTAGAAGCAACATTCCCCATGAAATTCATTTGAGGTATCAAGAACAAGAAATAAATGAAGAACATGAATAAAAACTGTAGACACATAAAAATGACCTAGGCCTGCAAGCTTCATTTTTACCACTTTCATCCTAGCATAATTATGACATTAATTATGTCCTTGGTCCACATTCGACTATTGATTAAATAATTCATAATTATTTAAGTAATTCATGTCCTTTATTCTTCATGATTATTAAATAAATAAATTTTATTTATTTATTAAATACGTCATTAATTGTCTAAGTCTTCCCTTAATTAAATAAATTTCTTAATTTATTTAACTACCCTTCATCATATATTTCTTCCTGATTATTAAATAAATAAGTTTTATTTATTTATTTAATATGTCACTAACTGTCATAATTAAATAAATTGGATTAATTAATTTAATTAATTAATCTTATCAGCTAAATTAAATAATTATCTTCAATTATTTAGTGTCAAAAATAATATTCACTCATTTTAAATAAATGAAATTATTTAAAATGTCACTAATAGTATCAGGTCCATTTTCTTGGTAAATGTCGGAAAAGATTATTTATTGTCTCTAAAATAAAATTACTTTTGAATTAATTAATTCAAAATAGTAACTAATCTTCAAAAATCAAATGTGATTCTTGATTTTCCAAATCTGATCTTCAGTCCAACTCTTATCTTCTTGATTTTTTCTCACAAATCAGGGAGTCTTTATCTTCTTGATTTTTGAAAATCCTTATTTTCTAATTAATTTATCTCATTTATTCTCCACCGTCAATCCAATTATCTAAGATATTATTTTGACCGTTCGATTAATGAATTTTCCCTAACCCTAATTAGAGATTCTCAGATTTAATCTAGACCTCTCATTTTAGGTTCTCGTCATGAATTAATCTCGTTCATCCATTCAAAATGGCATTTTCTATAAAATGCCATTTTCCTCTCACTTTTCGATTAGACACACACATGAGTAGACAAATTATAGGCGTATTACTTATTTACTTGAACACTTAGGCTTCTCATTAGAATTAATATTTTCATTTGATCAAATCTTAGACATTGTCATAGTCATAGGCATTTAGACATTTTTATACAAATCCTTCAAGGCTTGTTGTAGGACTTAGACATTTGCAAATTGCTCACATGACAAATCTGAGGGCAACACAATCCAGCAAGTAAGAAGGTACTATGGAGGTAATCATGGAAATTTTGAGAAACAGGTATAATCATTTTACTATTTGATTTCCTTTGTACTCGATAGGACTTTGGGTTTCATTGTCTTTATTTGATTTACTGCTAATATTGTTAATCTAACCTGAAAGAAATCCTCAGTTACAAAAACTATATAATCTTGCTCAAAATAAACAAACTCTCAATCCCATGGGGGAATTGGTTCCATTTTGATGTGGAAAATGGCCCTTTCCCAATCCCTTGCAAGCTTGATGATGATTGATGAAGATCCTTGATGAAATTTGCAATAACCTAGCCATAAAACTGTAAAACTTGATGAAAATGGATGAACAATGGATGAGAAAATTCAAAATCTCAAGATAATGACTTTGCATAAATTGTGGATGAAAATGCCTAAGATTGTGGATCAACTTGTGGATCCCAAATTAGTAAAAGACCCTTCTATTTATAGAAGAGAAGGATGGAAGAATAGGAAAAATGGATGAATGTGGGATCAAACACCAACCAATAGCACAATGCCACTTGTCAACATGTGAGTGGAAAAAGGTGGAGCACATTTTGATGAATGTGCACATTAATGCAATTAGGTGGAAATTCAAAAATGGAAAAGTCACAAGTTGGAGGGAGAGAAGAAATGAATTAAATGCCACTTGGCTCAAGAAAAGGACATGTAAGAGGCCTTTAATGCCTTGTTGGATGGACAAGTCCTTTTGGGGGGAGATTTCAAATTTGAGGAATATTCCATTCTTGACACCTTTTTGAATGAAAAAGGAAGATTTATAAATTAATTAATTTGATTTTCATGAGCAAGTTGTAAAAAGGTAGAAAATTTGATGGATTAAGATTAGGATTAATCACGATTTGATTAATTTAAATGGAGATTTAGCTGATTTGATAATTGGATTTAGATTTTAGGATTTAAATAAATCAAAGTGAAAGGAATAATGATTTTATACTTAATTAAATAAATTTTGATTTATTTAATTGAAGAGGATGGTGTTAGACTTAATCAAATAAATTTTAATTTATTTAATTGATGGAGATGACTTTAGAGGCTAATTAAATAAAATTGATTTATTTAATTAAGAGATGAAATGTGATGAATTTAATCAAATAAGGGATATTTAATTAAATGATTAGTAAAGGAGATGATTCAGGACAAACTGGTGTTAGTAAAATTAGGATCAGGTGTATAGGGTCAATCAGTATATTTTACATGTCTACACAAAATATTCTATGCATAAATCAAAATTTCATGTCAACATTGACTGTCTAGAAGTTAAAATGCACGAAGAGTACAAAGGAAAGGTTGTCTCCATCAAAAAATGAGTGAAAAGTGGCTGCAAGTAAAGCATGAAAGACAAATAAGTGAAGGAAAGAAGCACTAGTGAACTGAAATGCAATACACTAAATGTTTGAGTTGAGTGCACTATAGAAAAACATCACTAACAAAGGTATTTTTGCAAAAAATTGAGCTTGCTTCAATAATTTTGGTGCTAAAAATGTAAAGGAGGATCTCATTGCACTGTTTCATAAAAATGTGGTAAAAATGAAGCTGGAAATGCATTTTTTGAAGCATTCAAGTGCATAAAATGTGTGATAATAGACAAAAAAAAACCTACAAGTGCACCATGATGACTAAGTACAACTTTGCAAGACAAGTAAGTGAAAATAATCATTCATTTATAATGCATTTGAGGAAACGAAAGGAGCTTCTATGTGTTTCCATTTGACAAGAGTATGTGCAACAACATGGCAGCCATATCCCAATAGTGAATGAGAAAGTGCATGGAGATATGAGGAAACATTTTTTATAAGCAACTAAAAAAAATCATATTGAGTTGAGTCTTATTATGGTTTTTCACTTCGAACAAAATTGAAAGCAAACAAGTACTAAAAACATATGCATTAAATAAAGAGAATAAAAAAATGACACTTGAATAACATATCAACTTACATCATTGGGAATGTTTTTTAAGTGGAGTAAAGCTTGCATTTTGAATGTAAACAAGTGAAACTACAATCGTGAGCACATCTATTGGAGTATTTTTTCTTTCTAAAACTATGAGCTTATGCTACAATAAGCTAGGGTTTTGAAGCATATGAAACAATGATATTAAAGTTGACATGACTCAAATGCACTTGTGTGAGTGCAGTGACCTCATCTTGTGTTTTGATAGAAACCATCATGGGTTGACATTATTTCAATATACAGAAATAAGGAAGTAGTTCAAGTTCATAAAAAATGTATAGAAACCCTAGTTGTGCTCTCATGGTTGCGGCCTGAGAGATTCTCTCTTCACAAATTGAATACCCACTTAGGGTTTTGTGTTCAAAATGAAAGTACAAGAAGAAATAACAAAGGTTAGAGCTTGTGTCGACATGGAGCTCTCAGAAAATGAAAATACTAAAGCTAATGGTCATGGCCATGATGGGTTTTACAAACCCAGAAAATGGAAAAACATGTATACAAAATTCATTCATTTAACTAATAATGTCATGGCATATCATGGGTCAAACCTAGAAAGAATGTGAAGTCGTGGCTAGAACAATGGCCATTCTCAGAAAAACTCATTGCTCTACCCTTTTGTTTAAACAATCTTGCAAGTCAAGCTATTGTAAAGAGGAAAAATGCCTTTTTAATGGAGAATAGAGAGCTTACCATGAATGAAGGTGGAAAAAACCAATCCAAGTCTTTGGCCAGTGCCTTCAAAAAGATCAAACAAAATCTCTCATGGCGGCCACCAAGAATGGGGAAGAGATATCAAAATAGAGAAAACACAAAATACATCAAAACCATAGTGATAGCCATAGCTTATGGGCCAAATTTATCTTCAAATGGAGCCAAAAAATGCATTAAAATGAAGTTGAAAATGTTTACCATTGAATGCAGAGGTGAATCAACAAAATAGCACTGAAAATGGTGAAAAATTGAGCTCCAAGACTCCAAACCCTAACTTCCATGGCAACACCCAGAAGAGCCCTATTTTCACCAACATGGCTGATGCAAAATGATAGCCAAAATTTATGTTTGAAATCAGCTTTGTGGCTAGGGTTTTCCCCATGTGCCAATTAGAATTTTATTTTAATCACATTCTTTTTCAAATTCAAATGCCTTAAGTCACAAATACCTTTCCTTGTGGGTGGTTCATGCCTAGGCCGAAATATGCCCTAATTTTTTTTTTCATTTTTAGAGAAAATATTGTGTGCTTTTGGCCCTTTCATTCTAGGGTAAGCCTTTCTCATGCCTTGGAAATATTTTATGCCCATGCATTTTACCTTTTGAATATAAAAACAGTAACCTTAGGCCCTTTGATTTTTCCTAGGTCTTGAACATTTAGGGTTTCCTTTGGAGTTTGAGTCATCGTATGTGATGGGGGGCCACAATTTTTTTTATGAATTTTTATAGAAAAATTAAGAGTATTCAAAGCCTTAGTTTAATAAATTAGAATATTTTGAGATAAATTGTAAAAAATCAAATGCAATCAGGCTTTTTATGTTTGTAATTCAGAAACTACAAAGTTGTAAGACACTAATTAAGCAATGTTTCTATAAATTGCTTAATTAGTTGTTATTTAAATGTAGTTAAGTTGTGCACTTGAGTTGACATCAAAACTTTCCATTTAGAGTTGATTTCTTAGGTGGATTGGGAAAGGAGGTGACAAACTGAACTTTCCATTTTTAGTTTCCTATTGTTTGTACTTGTTTTTGAGGACTTTTTGGATGGAACCTTTGGAGATGGAAAGTTTCCATCTTTTTGAGGCAGTTTGGAGCATATTTTTGGCACTATTTTCCAGGATTTTTCTTGAGCTTGAAAATGAGAGAAGAGTTGCTTTTTGGAGAAGTAGTGGGCTTATTTTTTCTATTTTTGCACTACTGGGGTCACTTGATGTCTATAAGTTTGAGAAATTTTGAATTTCTCGGGGTTCATAATTCTATTTCTTTCTCTCAAATGCATTGTAAAGAGTTTTGCAAACCTTTTGAATCAAATTTTGACATCTCACTCCTTCAGTTTCAATACAAGAAATAGAGTTTTGCTTTCCCTTTTCCTTGTCATGCACTTACAGTGATAATCTAATGATGTTTGTGATTCAAAATGGTGAATCCTTCTATTGTCTTATTATTGTGGGTTATGGGCGAGAATTGTAGTTAGTGCAAGTTGCATATTGTATTCAATGATTCACAAATATTTATACAAAACACTTTTTAGCTAAATTTTTTAAGGTGAATTGTGAGAGATAATGCTTTAAGAGAGGTTGTTGTGAGGTTAAGTTTTGTCAAAATCTCAGAATATCTAGTTGATAATCTTAAGTTGTAGATTTCATTTTTTAGCTTTCTTTCTATCCTTTTCCTTTGAAGGTTCATAGGCTAGGTGATTAGCTAGAGGGAACTAGCCCACTTTGGAGACTCACTCTCACTTATTGATTGACCCACAAATCAGAGAGTGTTTCCATATTGCAACAAGATAGCCAAGCTTAGATTAATTGAGGGTGCAATCTTGATTGCCAATAGTTTTTGGCACTCTTGGTGGGACACTGAACTAAGTTCAATCCACTTAAACACAATTTTCTTTACTATTTTGGTATGTACAATAGAGTTTCATCATTTTGGAGGTAAAAAACAACATACCTGGTGACTCTGTTGTTTGATTTTGAAGCAGATCTATTGTGAACAACACACAAGAAGTGTATGTACTAAAGAATCTGGTGTGTTCTTCGATGTTATTATCCTTTGGAGGAAAAATCATCAAGCACCATGGTGACTATGTTCTCATATTTTGCATGCAAATCAAGTGTTGGTTTTTTTTTGAAAGCCTAACTTTTGCTATTTTTCAGCTTTTACATGAGCAAAAAATGTCAATTTTTCATAAGCAATATGAATATCATCTGCCATATCATGAAAACCCTTCTTATTCATCTTCATATCAGCCATATCAACATAATCATGTTGTTGGTTTCAATTCCTTGGCTCCTCAAGACCAGCATCCGCAATATAATTACCACTGACCCACCCCTTCTTAATATACACCTTGTCCTTCACACACTCAAAACCAACTCACAAAGCATGGAAAGGATGAGATTGAAAGCCTAAAAGTGAGTTGCTTGAATTCATGCTTGATTACAAAATGCAAATGGAGGAGATTAAGAGGAAACATGAATACCTTCAACAACAAAAAGAGATGGCTTACCAATCCTATCTCTATGAGAAGAATTTGGAGGCAAAAAAGCATGAAATTCAAGCAACTCCTACAATTTCAGATTCAACTATCTAAAAAGAGATTTGTAGGTATCATTTTCTAAGTTTCATACAAGGTGAGTCTCCTAGATCTTCCCAAGCTGAAAATCCAAGTTTTAGGAGCTTCCCTTCATTTCAAAAGCATGCTATTGAGCATAAAGCTTTCCCAACTACTAATTTCCCAAACCTATTTTTTGAAAGACATCCCTAGATTCAATACAGTATGCTTCATAGAAGATGAGCCTATTCCTGAATAGATCCAACCTAGTCTAGTTATGAAGCATCCCATTGAACAACAATTTTCCTTGCAAGAAACCCAAGAAGCTTCCCAAGTTTCCTCATCGGATGAACCCAAGGATGAATTCATGGATCAAGTGACCTTACTCCACATTGAGAAGCTTAGAAAGGTAAATCCATTCCATTCATCCTTAGAGGTTTACTACTTGAAGTAGTGAAAGAAGGATCTAGAAAAGGTTTCTCAAAATGAATCCTTGTTTTTACTGACGAGTTTCCTGATTTTATTGAAAATGATCAATCTATTTTAATAGATCAATCAAAATAATAGGGTAGAAGGGAAAATGAGGTTGGTCAAGAGGATCATTCCATAGTTTGACTCAATGAGTTACCTGTGCTCATTAAATATGATGATAAGAATGTTGTTTTTGAGCAACAAGAAGAAGTCAAAGAGTGTGATGAATTGCTGGTTAAGCAAAGTAAGTGTGATGTTGAAGATTTGGATCAGCAAAAGGAGTGCAAGTGTGAACCTCTTGAAGATTTAACAAGGCTTGATGAAAGCTATCATGAGGTAAAAAATAGTCCTTTTATTAAAGAACCACAAACAATGTAATAAAGATTCATTTCAAGATGATCTTGATGTTTGGCTTGAAAATTTGGACAATGAAGAAGTTTCAATTAATTTATTTGATGAGCTTGTTGGAAACACAAGGGAAGACAACTGAAAGGGGGGGTTGAATCAGTTGTCACAAAAAATTAAACTTATTAAACTTATTCTCAGATCTAATTAACAACCATGAAAGCATAAATCATCAACAAATTAGAAACACACATAACACCACTATTTTTTATGTGGAAACCTTATTAGGGGAAAAACCATGGTGGAGGTCAGTCCATAAGATTACACCCTGTTAAAAGTATAAGAGATATGAATGGGGAATGCACATGCATTCAAGCACACCACCTATTGATCATTGCTCAAATAAAACAAGGCTTACTACCCAAAGGAAGACATGCTATCTTATAGAAACATTCAGATTACATCTGCAAGATTTTGAACTGAGAAAAATATATCTACTAATGCACGATTATAGTTCTAGTTAAGCACATGAACACTTCTTCACACTTTTCTTCTACCTTCGAATGATTAGGACATTATTCACATATCTCATACACACACACTCACACACACCTTCAAATGAAATAAACAATTGCTTATATATATCCACAACAAGAGATTACATCGATACATGTCGACTTCAACAAAATAATAAAAATTATACAAACTGTTGGCCCAAAACAATAAATAATTATCAATGTGAATTGACCAAGGTTGGCCACAACATAGTGAAGACCCAAAACAAAATCCTCAAACATACAACACCTTCAATAATTATTCCATGAAGATCCACAACATGATACCATCACCTTGTCAGCCATGAACATGAAAAACCTGAATATGCAAAATAAAATAACCAATCGTGAGCACACTGATCAATGAGAATGTGCAACATAGATAGAGAATGATCTAGAAACATCCAAAAACATCATGAATCACTAGAAAAGTATCCACAACAATTGAAATTACTAGAATTGCATTATCTTCATTCAGGAACACCAACTGAAGCAACAAAACAATTGTCAGAACACAACTACTCATAACTCGATCAAATCTTCATGTGGATCTCTAAAACTTAATGTGGATAAACTAGATATACTAAAAAACAAACCTTTTAATCCACAACCTCTGATCATCAATGTACTAAGCTCACCAACATACTGAACTTCAATTCACCACTGACAACATGCAACTCATTTCATTACAATTTTCTCAATATCCTTGACATATACAAATTTTAAGATATTAATGCCAATAGTGTTGACATCAATGACAACCACATATCAGAAACATCCAACAATATCCCCCTTTGGAATTGATGGCAACACATGATGTGAAAAACACCATCAACACAATTTTCTCTTAGCACTTTCTCCCCCTTAGATTCTGACTCTTTTCTCCTCAAGTCTTTCTCATGACTTCTTATCCCGACAAAATTTTTCACATGACTCTTCTCCCCCTTTGACATCAATGCCAGAGATACTTGCAAGCTCTGAACCACATATCTAAACATCTGACTACTCCCCCTAAGTAGCAACCACCACAACATCAATCCAGATCAAGATATGATTGTGAAATGCATAGAATGATGCAAGGCAATGCATCTTAGTTCTGATTAGGAGGGGTAATCACCCCTAACTTCCCTCTAAGATACTCAAAATTATCCTTAGGCAAAGGCTTGGTAAAGATGTCTATAATTTTTTCCTTACTAGGAACATACTCCAATTTTACTTACTTTTCACTCACCTTTTCTCTCAAAAATTGAAACTTGATAGATATATGTTGGTCTTTGAATGTAGCACCAAATTCTTAGAAATGTTAATTGCACTTGAATTATCATAGAATATAGCAATAGGTTCATCATACACTTCTCTGATATCTTTCAACATCTACTTCATCCACAATACTTGAGTAAAATTTGTAACTAAGGGAAATTATCCTAGGGTTAGCAAATCAAATGCATAAACATAAAAACCCAAAGTAGTAATGAAGTGCAAAGAAGAAACATGAAAAAAAATGAAAGAATCTCACCAATGTCTTCAATCTCCATGGCTGACCTCCATTGCACCTTCTCAAATTGATGCAAATATGATGTTTCCCTTAGATTTGTGATGAGAAAACTAATGACAATGACAAGACCTAAGCAAATGTTGAAGGATTTGATATAACAACATGCAAATACTATGCTAATATGCAACTAGTGAGCATAAAACTATGTCTAAATTATGTCAAATGAGATGCTAATATGACTATGAAAAAATGACAATAATGACAAGATTGCAAGATGGTATGAAATTTCCTACAACAAGAATGCAAAAAACTAAGATAGCATGAGGTGACAAAATGAGACCAAAATTGCCATTTTATACAAAATGCAATTTTGAGTGAATGGCCAAGATTGAAGATTGACAAGTGCCCTAGAATCAATGGACAAGATTCAATTTAACAACCCACAATTAGGGTTAGGGAAACATTATGGAAAATTCAAAATGAACAGACAAGATTGATTTTTAGAAAATCAAATCAAGGGTGGACAATGCATGTGACAAGAGATAGGACCAGCACAAAAAAAAGAGGTGACTTGGAAAATCAAAAAATAATAGATATTAACTTGATTTTTAGAGAAAAAAAGACTATTTTGAATTAAAATTCAATTTTAGTTCAAAGGGTGGGACCACATGACAGTAAATAATTAATTCAATTTATTTATTGAAAGAGGGAAATGTGAAGTGAAATAATAAAAATAATTATTTAATTAGAGAGGATGACCAACAATTAAATACATTAAAGAATTTATTTAATTATGAGAAGACTTTCAAAATTAGTGACATATTAAATAAATAAATAAAATTTATTTATTTGATAATCAGGAAGACATAAATGGACAAAGGTAATTAAGTAAATTAAGAAATTTATTTAATTGTAAGAGGACTTTAGACAATTAGTGACATATTAAATAAATAAAATATCAATTTATTTATTTAACAATCAAGATGAATAAGGAGGACATGAATTAATTAAATAATTTTAAATTATTTAATAAATAGACAAAAGTGGACCAAGGACATAATTAAAATTTCTTAATTATGCTAGGAAGAAATGGTGGAAAAATAGAGCTTGCAGGCATAGGTCATTTTTATGTCTATATTTTGCCCCTCTTTGTCATAATACAGCCCATCGCATTGTGGCAAAGAAAATAAGTCAAAGTCATGCCCCATTGAAAGTACAAAGTATCTATGCCCCCTCAAGAAAATTTTCATTTTTTGAGGCAGCAACATAAAAATTTGGAAAGTGTCTTGATAAGTCAATATGATGACCAAAAAGACAATCACATAGATGGTTTCTGATTTCAAGGAGTTGAAAGCAGCAAAAAGTGCAATCAAAGTTGGTCAAAACAATCTCTAGTAAAAAAGATTTGACAAATGACATTTTGACTTTATAAATAGGTTGACAATGGGGTAAAAGTCAATTCATTTTCATTATTCACCTTAGTAATTTTGAGAGTGCATCTAGCGAAGAGGCCTATAGTAGACATGGTGATTCCAATGAACAAGCATCACAGAGAGATCGTGCAGACCCACAGGTGTCCAGAAAGCTCAGAGCCAGTGGTATGTACCCCTAACCCACTTTGTCATTTTATCATTTTTCATGCAAAAAATAAGGTTTTAGGGTCAATAACGAATGCACTATGATGCATATGTGTTAGCGTAAGCCGCATTCACTTTTGCGTTCACCGCATTTAATGCGTCATGGCACAAATGCAAAGGGTCATTAGGATAGGGCCATTGGTTGTGCCGTATTCACATGAAATCGTGACACAATCGAGAAAGTGAGCCACAATTGATAGATAAAATGTTGCATTTGCCATATTACAATGTATTTTAGGTTTAAAATGACACATTTGAACTAAATGATGCATATGCCAAAAGTTATGATGCAAGTGCATTGTTGTGACACAATCACCAGTCAGAAGCACACTTTCAACGTATTGAGACATAATTGAAATACGAAATGATGCAAAATCTTTTTCGCGACACAATCGAAGTGAATGCAACACATTTGACATTGATTTTGACCAAGGATGACTCTGTTTGATTTTGAAATTTTGAATGCTTTTGAGTTACAAAAATGATAATGATGATTGTCTATAAGGTGTTGATGTGTTGTTTGGCCATATGCAGAGATAGCTAGCACCTATTTACATGTAGGAGAGTAGGAAATCGACCTACTTTTGGGATTAGCTCAATGAGAGGGAGTGGTGATGGTTGATGCGACTAGGTTTATACTATGCTACTTATATGCCCATTATCCAGGAAAATAAGGGACTACTGACTGTCTTATGTGAGAGATGTTACTCAGAGAAATGCTCTTTCCATCTGCCGATAGGAGAAGCCATTTTTAGTCTTGAGGATGTCTACCATATTCTATGCCTGCCAATCAGAGGGGAGCGGATCCTTTATGACCCTCGACACAACTATCAGAATTTTTCTGCTTATAACCATGACCAAGGTGCAGGACTTGGTATTGAAGGATATGAGATCTACTAGGAGTTTATGGGAGAGTATTATGGTCATTTCAATGCATTGTTGGTGACAATAATCGATGGGATATTGATTCTACACCATCGAAAACATGGGTTTCCTATTGGTTGGGGGGATGTTATAGTGGGCATGAGACAGGACAAGACCATTTATGCATGGGGACCCTGCTTGTTAGGTATGCTTTATCATCAACTCCATGAGGTGGCCTATGGGAGGGCACAAAGCATTGGATGTGGTACAACACTTCTAATGATATGGGCCCGAGAGTATGTGGCTATCTTCTGACCTCCTATCCAGAGACCGCAGCTGGAAGATGGGATGCCCTATGTTTATTATTATGCTAGTGCTCTATAGAAAACAAGGGCGGGAGAGATAGGTTGGTGGCGACACCATATTGACATGATGATATCCTTTATTTGGAGGCCTTATAGGGACTATGGGTAGTGGGAGGGTGAGGATGATCATCTTAGCTTGTGCCGACAATTTTGGTATTTGATTGGTTGGATAGTACAGAGCCAGTTGAGGAGGATAATGATGGTGCGGATAACGATGAGGCTATTGATGAGGATGAGAGACTGCTAATATGGAGCATGGTGGAGGGAGAGGAGGAGGTATTGTCTAGATCGACATTTCCCCATGACACCATGATAGACCAGAGGGTGGAAAATTTGTAGAGGAGATTGGATGAGAGTGTCGGGTATGTGCAGGATCATGATGGGCCAAAATGTCGCAATATTATGGGTATTTGTAGGTTATGTGGCTGACAACTTTTTTATTACCCAAAATTGATGAAATGAAAAGGGTTTTTAGAGGAGATTCTCAGCTTTCCACCAATATAAATTATGCTTAAATTAGAATTGATTAAATAATTATTATTTATTTTCTATTAGAATTACAACTAAAGTCCTAATTGATAGGCTGATTGAAAAAAATCTATAACTTTCAAATGGTATCACATTTTTTGAATATAAAACATGCGTCACATTCTATACTTCACATACTATAGGATTAAAAAAATAAAAATTAAATTTCATGAAGTTTTGTTCAAGTTAAGGTGGTCAGACATACAAGTTTTTATATATTTTTAAAATTTGTAATAAAAAATCATAATTAATTATTTACTTAGAAAAAATTACAAAATATGCATCACATCGGACATGGGTCCTCTACTTATATGTAAAATCTTATAAAAATATATTATCATTTTATTATGGTTAGGGTGGTCGAGACGACCGCATTACTTCTTATTTTTTCCCTGAAATTTAAGTACTCTTGCATTAAAATTTCAAATTTTCACCAAATAGATTTTATTTATTTTAAATAAACCTAGTAGTTTAGAAACTATATTCACTTTTCTACAGATTCTATTCTTACATATTTTTGAAATAATATAGATAACTTATTCAAATTTTTACGTCAAGTTGCCTAACACTAATTTTTTTGAATTTTTTGCCACTTAAGGGCCTGTTTTTTCCATGATGTTCCTGCACATACCCTGCCGCATAGGTCAGAGCACTATAGGTAGAGTTAGAGGTGATGCAGGTAGAGTGAGATCAAGCAGTGATCTATTAGTAGGAGGCAACACAATGGTGCACAAAGTTTGTACGACTATGTACAAGACCATCTACAGATTTGGCTGGGAGTTTGGTAGGGTGAGCGCACAACTTGGGTGATACAGGTTACTATATGAATAGGTCGTGCCACTGGAGAGGAGAGATCCCACCCTAATAAGGAAATAGACGAGGACACGCAGTGGTATCAGGTCAGATAGTGGTAGTGGTAGCTGGAGTAGTGTAGGGGGTTTGACATCTATAGGGTAGTCATCAAGACATAGATCTGGCCACTCCTATAGGTTTTGGCACAACCATAGGTCAGGGAACAACCATAGGTCTTCTCACAGTCATCTGCTTGTGGTAGACCTATCAGTCATAATAGCAGTGCAACCTTTAGTAGCTCTTCCATTAGTGTCATAGATATAGACAATGGTGGCAAACCCCTATGCATCACAGACACTGGTGACTATTATGATGATGGCCTCTATTCCTTTGACTGAGCATTGGTCTCCTATGTCTTCTCCTTGATGAGATGAGGAAAGTGCATCATAGCTCTTTTATTTATTTATCTTTAGGAAATTTCAAACACATGTATTATGATATTTATATTTTGACCATTGAGCCTACGTGCTCATATTTTTGGGATATCTCATGACTCTATCCTATGACATTATTTTATTGTGAGATGATGCTATATATATGATGTCATTATGATGCAGCCTACGTGTATGTTATGTAATGTTATTTGATTTATGCATTATGATGTATGCTTATGCATTAGTTATTAAGATGAATTAGTTGTGATTATCATGTAATGTCTATGTGAGTTATGCATTTATGATTCTTATCATGATGATGTGATTTATATGCCATACATTTATGATGGTTATTTATGATGTGATGCCATGATAATGATGTGTTTTTTATATGTTATAATGATGATGTTATGCCATGGAATTTTTTTTTATGCCTAATGTATATATGATGCAATATGCGATGTAATGGTTTTAAAAATGTCAATGATGTATGTATGGACCTAATGCAAGGCCTATATGATCATGTATGCACTTGTATTTTTTGTATGCCATAGGATATTCTTGTGAGATGGATGATTCAAGATGATAGGACAAAAGGAGATGAAAGTTAGTGCGAAGAAAAAATCCTTCAACATATATGCATAAGACTTTAATAATTATTTCTCTTAATCATCATTGGGTGAATTATTGTAATGCAAAAAAAACACCATGATATGACATAGATCGATGGTGTGAAAGGTCATACCATCACATAAGACAAGTAGTCATAGACAAAGATGATCATGACTCATATTAAGAGCACAATTTCCCCAGTCTTTTTGTCATAACCAACCACAAACAGTAAATACAAGAGAGAGAAGTCATGAAATGTCGTTGCTCCTCTAAATCCTCTTGTCAGGACATCCTTGAGGAACTAGCAACATGACCGCCAAAAAGGAAAGACAAGACAACCATCATGATATGTCATTGCTTCTCTAAATCCCATTGTCAGGACATCGCTAAGAAGCTAGTAACATGACTGCCAAGAAGACAAGATAAGACCATCATCATGATACGTTGTTGCTTCTCTACATTCCATTGTTAGGACATTGTTGAGAAACTAGTAACATGATGAAATATCAAAAGAAAAAACGCCAAGTGTTTACCAAGTGTGGGATGTCAAGATGTCAGGTTTGATGATGTCGAGTGCCAAAGGTGTCAGATTTTTCAAATGTGAAGGATGTCAAATATTATCAGGTGTCAAGGTTGTCAAATTCAAGGACACATCCCGAAAAATGTCAATGTCAAGAGAAGCGATCCTCGAATGTCAAGAGGAGCCCTCAAAATGCCAGATGACAATGTCAATACCTAGGAAGGACACATCCTAAGGTAAAAATAAATGATGAAGGTAATCTTTCAGAAAGACACATTTAAAGAACGACCAAGAGTTGATTGTGTGACCATTTTTTATTGATTTTGACTTACTTTGACTTGAATTGGCTGAAATTTGACTACATGCCAATGTTGACATGCTGATTTGCATGACATGTTTATTAAAGTATTGCCAGAGTTGTTTAGCTTGTTTTGAAATGATCTGTTTGACTTGAAGAATTTTGGCGTGTGTGCCAGTGCAGTGTCATGATCCCTAATGGATTGACCTAGTGTGGCCTTGAGGGCTCATCAGTAAATGGCCTTGCCTATGTCATACACTCAAAGACCTCGTCGTTCGACAAGACCAATGACTGTCTTGATGACCAACAATTGAGTCATGATTTTATTTTGACAAACCTAAAAGTACTGACCTAATGTCTCGAGGGCTCAAAGGTGAGCCTTGCCTACGTAGTAAATGTGCAGAGACAACATAGTTTAGACAAGTGACTAAGACTGACTGATTTGACAGACTTGACAAGAAATGACACTATTTTTGTGTTTTTGAGATATTTCAATTTTTTGTGCTTTTTTTAGGACATTTTTTTATTTTTAAGTCTTTTTAGGATTTTTTAGGATTTTTTCAAGACTTTTTATGATTTTTATGATTTTCTTAGGACATTTTATGATTTTTAGGATTGTTTCAGGACTTTTTAGGATTTTTAGGATTTTTTCAAGACTTTTTATAATTTTTAGGATTGTTTCAGGACTTTTTAGGATTTTTAAGATTTTTTCAAGACTTTTTATGATTTCTAGGATTGTTTCAGGACTTTTTCGATTGGTGAGGCCTTGTGTGATACCCACTATAGTCACATGATGAAATTTTTCCCCTAGTCAAGTCCAAGACTAGCCAATTAGATAGATGCAGAAAGGACATGCACGAATGACAGATGGATGATATGCAGGACTTGATGTCAATCATTATCAACCATGGGAGAAGATGATAGTGCTTTGTGGCAGGTGTCAAATTGGTGTTGAAGAATTGATTGTTTATTATGACCTAAGGCAGATAGAGTGAGAGTAGATGGTAGAGAAATGACCAACTACACATGGTGCCTATTTTCCAGGTTTTCACAATGGTACTTATCCAAAGCACTTGTTTACTAGGTTTTCAGTTTTGGATGAATTATTTGTCTTTACTATTTTGTCATTTTGCTAATTTTTTTGGTGTCAAGAAGACACTTGTTTGCTAGGTTTTCATCAAGGTGACAATTTTTTTGTTTTTTTTTCATTTTTTTAAATCTTTTTAAGGTTTTTAGCCTGACTTTCTAATGCTATGCATAGAATTTGCGAAGATGGAGACTGTTGATAGGCTCTGTCAATTGTTCACCATCTGGAGTAGGCAAATGATATGTTGTAGAACCAAAAGAAGATATGATGACGTAAGGACCTAGCCAATTAGGTTTGAACTTGCCAAGCCTTTCTCTGTTAGCTTGATCTTTAGGATTTTGCATGAGGACAAAATCACCAATATCAAACCTCTTGACCATGAATTTATTTTTATAATTGCGACAAATCTGATTCTAATATGCTTGAAGGTGTTTTAGGGAATTATGTCTTCTCTCATATAGCATCTCTAGTTCATGTAGTCATGACTATCTGTATTCTTCCTCATCTATCAGACCCTTCAGGGAGGCTTGTAAGGATGGGATTTCAAAATCAATGGGAAAAATGGCTTCAGCTCCAAAGACCAGGGAAAATGGAGTGGCTCCTATAGGTGTGTAAATTTTGGTGTGGTAAGCCCACAGAGAAGGGTTGAGTTAGATGTGCCAGTCACAGCCAATGCCATTGATAGTATTTTTGAGAATCTTAAGGATGGTTTTATTGGATGCCTTAGCTTGACCATTTCCTTGAAGGTAATATGGTGTGGAAAAATGATGTTGGATGTGAAATAGCTCACATAACTCACGAATGTTTTGATTTTTGAATGGACACCCATTGTTAGTGATGATGGACTACGAAATACCATTGGAGAATAAACTTAGAAATTTTTTTACTGGTTATGTATGTAAGGGGGATGGCTTCAATCCACTTAGTAAAATACTCAGTGGCGGTGATAATGAATTTGTGGAAATTGGAGGATGTAGGGTAGATCTTTCCCACGAGGTCAAGTGTCCACTGTGCGAAGGTCCATGGAGATGTGATTGGTTGAAGTTCCTATACTAGAGAATGAATTAAATCATTATGTATCTGACATTGGAATTTTTTTTTGACAAAATCTAGTGTGTCTTTCTCAATGGTTGGCCAATAATACCCAAGTCTCATTATCTTTTTTTCCAAAGTAGGAACACTCGAATGAGGCCCGCATATACCCTCATGTAATTCACATAAGTTTGTGTGTGCTTCATTAGTGTCGAGACATTGAAGAAGAGTGTTATCAAAGCTACGACAGTAAAGGGTGTCACTGACGATGGTGTATCGGGCAACTTTTCGGATAAATGACTTCCTCTAGTTGTTGGATTGATTAGGGGGGAGGGTTTGGGACTTGAGGTAGTCATAAATGTCTCGATACCAGGGAGAATCGGGACCAACAAGCTTGCATACCATCTTTGATTCTAGGATATCATATGTAGGGACCAACAACTATTCTACCAAGAATTCAAATTGTGGCACATTACTTGGGATGTCTAAAAGAGAACTAATGGTATCCATCACATCTGCTACCTTATTTTGTGCCCTTGGAACTTGCTCAAAATTCAACATGTGAAAGTATGTCTAGAAACTGTCGACCATTCATTTGTAAGGCATTCATTTCTCATCCTTGGTGTCGTATTCATCATTGACTTGATTGATAATGAGCTGAGAGTCTCCATAAATTTGAAGTGTTTTTATCTTCCATTTTATTTCCATTCTAAGTCTTGTCACAAGTGCCTCATATTCTGCGATATTATTTGTGCATGGGAAAGCAATGCAGAAAAACTTAGGGATGGAATCTCCTTGTGGGGTGATAAACAAAATTCCTACTCCTAGCCATGATTAGTATGGGATCCATCAAAGTATAGCCTCCAAGGTGACTTAGGCTCTATATGAAATATGGATTCATTTGGAAAGTTTTCCACTAATGGATGATCACTTTGTATAGGTGCTTCTAGATATCAAGACCCAAACCCTCCCCCCTAATCAATCCAGATATTTGTTAAAGATCATGACCCATTTTTCTAGATGTCTTGTCAGCACCGCACGACTCAAGAGATATTTCCAGGGGTCAATTTTCACTATCATGTTCTGTGACTCAACATACAGTGTCTTAGCTTTTGAGCAAGAAAGACAACTACTAGGCAAGTGCTTTCAATGGTAGTATAATTTAACTCATATCCAACCAGTGTCTGAATGATGTAATATATGGCCTTTTCTTTTTCTTCATGGTCATTCTATGCTACTAATGCCCCCAATGATGAAGTTGTTATAGAAACATATAGGATTAAAGGTTCCCCTTTGATAGGTGGCATTAAAAAAGGTGGTGATAGGGGATAATCTTTCATTAGTTGAAAAGCTTCCTAACATTTATCTGTCCACACAAAGGGGATACCCTTGCACAAAAGATACTGGAATGGTTGAAATTTGTTAGCCAAGTGTGCTATGAAGCGTATGATGGATTGTGACCTACCTTGTAGAGTCTTTAGTTCACTAATCACTTTTGGAGGAGGCATTTCTAGTATTGCTTTCACCTTGGCCAAATCAACTTCAATGCCTCTTCAAGAAACTATATATCCCAACAACTTGCTAGATGTTACACCAAAGAAACATTTCTTTGGATTCAAATGGACCTTATATTCCTCCAATCTCTTGAATATTTTATCCAACACATTCAAATGGTCTTTTCTTGTCAAATATTTAGCCAATAGGTCATCTACATAATCTTCCATTATCTTGTGCATCGTGTCATGAAAGATCATCATCATTTCTCTCTAATATGTGGCACCTGCATTTTTAAGACCAAATGTCATGACATTCCAACAATATGTACCCTAAGGAAAAGTGAACATTATTTTATGTTGATCTTTGGGGGTAATATGAATCTAATTATAGCTCGAGAAACCATCCATGAGGGAAAGCTTCTCGTATCCTATTGTGAGATCTACTATAATGTTTATGTTGGGCAACAGAAATCCATCTTTTGGACATGGTTTGTTTAGGTCTCTAAAATATTTGCAGACACAAATCATCCCATTTGTCTTTGTTACTAGCACAAGTTTAGATATCCATTTAGTATAATCGATAGACCGTACAAATCTTGTGTCTAGTAGTTTCTTGAGTTTCGCCTTGACTAATAGAGCGACTTGAGGATGCATTTTATGTAGCTTCTATTTAATTGGTTTGGCATTTGGAAACAATGGAAGATGGTGTAGAACCAATTATGGATCTAGTCCTAGAATATCAGTGTATGACCATACAAAATTGACATCTCGCTCTACAAATAATTTGTGGAACTCAAGCTTCTCTTCATCTGTCAGGGATGCCACAAAGAGGACCATTTTGGGATCTTCTATCATTGATATGTTACCTTCTATGGTATCCTCTATAAGCATTACTGATTTCTCTTGGGTCATAAGAAGAAATTCTAGTCCTCCATCTTTGGGCATCTTAGAGAGGTTTTCACCCACAAATACATCCTTTATTTTTACTTTTTTGTCATTAGAAGGTGCCTTTTGATTTTCACCTTAAGATGTTTCATTTTTTATTTTATTTATGTTTTTCATTTTGTGACTAGAGGACAGAGTAGTCTCCCCAAAATAGGTAGCACAATCTAGATTAATATAAAATATAGCCTTATAATCACCATTGGGTATTCCTTCAAGTAGTCCCATAAATTCGGCAATGGCCTCATCATTCTAAAATTTGTCCAAGACTAGCAGGCCTTGTTGGTCCCAATTGATATGTTGTGGGAAGACTAAGGAAATGCCATCATCAATGTTGGTGAATTGTGGGGAGGACACGAAAAGCATATAGACGGGTTCAAAGATATTGAAAATGAAATTTTTCATCGTCCAATTCCTAATCGGATTCTATCCAATATTCTCCTTCACTTGACTCATGCTCATTGTCAAAATACGAGATAAAAGGACTATCATTATAGTGTGCAGGCTTAGAGGAATCTTGGAGATGGTCATTAGGTTCGGGTGGTTGGGTGGAGGAGTCAGGTGTATGGATGATAGGACTAGAAGATGATTCAGGTTTGTCATTGTTCCTTGAGTCAAAGAATCTATCCCAGTTTTCTCTTTTGCTTGGGATTTTTGGATTGTCGGTTGTATCAATTTTAAATATTTTCCAAAACTTTTGTTCAAAGGTAAGTTCTCCAGGCTCAAGGAACAAACCATCAAGGCAACAATCACTTAGGGATCATTGGGAACCATGTTCCCACTCATGGGAGTTGGTCTCAGTGAGGGATTCCTTAGTTTTCTCAACACTTTCTGAAGCATTTACGCTCTCACTTGAAAGTGCACTGGTATGTTGATCATCATGTTGAGGTAATCCGTACCCTAACCCAAGATACTTTGGTCATTTGGATGGTGCTATAGGTTCCGCTTTTCCAAATTTGTTCCTTCCAAGGCCACTGGTTCCATCGTATCCTTTAGCCTTCATCATGTCATATCCTTTGTCATATATCTTAACTGGTAATGGTGGTAAGTCTTCCATTTCTATGTAAAGCCATCTTGTAATGTTAGTGATATCCTCATTGTTCATATCTCCCCATTTTATGAAAACTATTTTTGGTGGAACCTTAAAAATTTCCTTGGGCTCCATTCTAAAACATGGTCAACCATAGACCTTCAAAGACTTAGGTATTGTCATGATGCTATATTTTGTATGCAATTTAAATTCTCCATAGCCTAGGTCTTAGATATTGATAGTGGGCTCAACCTTAGGAAGTGAGGAAGATGATGTCGTGGTGGAAGATGTGGATGATGATGAAAATGTGAGAGGGTCAATGAATTTGGAGGAGTTTGGAACCTCTTGATTAATGGTCACTTGATGTTATGAAATACCACTTAAGTTGGTGTAATATTGGAAATGGTTAGGGTCTCCATATATGGTGACCTCTATGTCATCAAAAGGAAATTTAAGGCATTGGTAATAAGTGGATGGAACAACTTTAAGGGAATGGATCTAGGGTTGACCAAGTAAGATGTTATATGGTAATTCAAGATCCAAGACTTGGCAGGTTGTGTCCACAATGACTGGTCCAACTCTGATAGGAAGAGTGATCACACCACGAGATGAAATTTCCTCATCATCATATGCTTTTATGACTATGCTCTTTGTAGGGTCTATGCAAGCATCAAAAAATCCTAGAGCCTTAACTAGTTTCAAGGAACATATGTTTAGTCATGCTCCGCCATCTACTAGGACTCGTCTGACCTTATGCTTATGGATGAAAACCTCAATGTGTAATGCATCATTATGATTGGTCTTTCATGATGAATAATCTTGATCAAAAAAGGTTATATGATGGGGTGTCGTGAGATACCCCACCATGGCCTCAAATTGATTGACATCAATGTCTTGTAGGATAGATGACTCTTGCAGGGTCTTGTCGAGTATAGCCTTTTGCGTGGGTGAAATGTGAAGCATCTTGAGTATGGATATTTGTGCAAGGTTTTTTCCTGACTGATCAATGAGGTTAAACTAACTCTTGGATTGGGACTACTTTGCTGATGGACCAGTTTGTGATTGCTTTATGGATGGACTAGCTATTGTAATTTTTGGCTGTCATGGAGGAGGGCCAGCTATAGTGAATTTTCCACTTTGGGTAGTAGCATTACATTCAGGTTCTCTTTTAATAGTTATGGTATTGACATAGTCATCATTATTTCATACATTGTTAGCAATGGGTCCACCAGAATAATAAAAATCAATGCAAGTATAATTGGCTTGATTGTTATTAGTCTTGGGACCTGATGTAGAAGCTTTATTAGAACCATGATATTTCAATGGGTTCTTATGAATGGTATGGTCTAAATTGGATGTAAACTGTGACCCACCCACTTCAATTACACAATTTTTTATGAGGTCTTGCACAATGTTCCTTAGCTATTGACAAGAAGATGTTTTATGTCCCTTAGCCTGATGGTAATCACAAAAGGAATTCTCGTCCCACCATGATGGTTTAAACTACTCGAGTTCATATGGTTTAGGATCTTGAAGTGTGATGAGACCATTTGAAAGAAGCTTCTTAAGGAAATCCTCAATTGACTCTCCCAAAGCAGTGTATGTTCGTCTTTTTGGGAATTGTCTTATCTGGCAGGGTTGTTCTTGATTTTGACTATTCTAACCACTTTGGTTGGTGACATGAGGTGTCAATATTGTTGTTTTTTTATTTTGTGGCTAGGTTTCCTTAAGAGCAAGCACTATTCCTATCCTATTTACAGCCTTGGCATCAACAACGCCATCATTGGTTACATGTTTATTTTTGACCCAATACTTATTTTTGTCGGAGGGTGGATTTGCATTTACATTTTTAGGACCATATTTTAATTCCCCTTTGGCGATGAGGGATTTTTCAACTTGGACTCCTTTTTCAACTAGGTCTACAAATGTTGTACAACAATGGACTTGCAATCTGTACTTCAGTGGGCCTATGAGTGTTTGGACGAATATTTCAACTTTTTCTCTTTTAGGTATATCAATATGACATCAACTTGCAAGGCTTCTCTAGTTTTGTAAGAATGGGAAAAAAGTTTCACTAGTATCTTCTTGTGTGAGAGTGCATAGGCTAGTGATTGAGGTGTCCATGTCGATGTTATATGAATAATTATTTATGAATTTTTATTTAAGTTCATCCCATGTTCTTATCCCTTTCAAAGTGGTGAACCATTCAAGTGTTGGCCTTGTAAAGGTTTTAGAGAAAAGTCTCATTAGGTAAGTTTCTTCATAGGCGATGTCCATGCAATTGGTTGTGAATTCTTGAATATGTTCAATAAGACTCGTCTTATCTTTGTATTTGGTGAAGTTGGGTGCCACATAGCTAGGAGGGAATGGTGGCATGTTTAAATTTGTGTCAAAAGGATATAAGTTTAAGTCATATGACATGTGTGACCTCTTGTTATATGCTCACAATTCTTGTATTTCCTTTTGCATATCCATCATTTGGGCTTGCATAGCGTCAATTATGGGATTTTTTGTGGTGTGATAATTATGCCATGAGTCTTGTTGTGGAATATGATGTTGTGATATGTATGATGTGTTTTGGTTGGTATGTTGTTGCTATTGAAAGTTTGGATTGGTGACCTATTGATGAGTGTGAATATGCGATGAGTATGGTGGAATATGTCCTCCAACCATTTGAGTTGAGACTTGGGGAATATGTTGACCATGCATGTTTTGATGTCCAAATGATGTCATGTGTTGAGTATTGGGATTTCCTAATCCGAATTGTTGGAATTTCCTATAAGGAATGTTCATGTTCTTCCCTTGGGAGGTATTGGTGTTGAATTGTGATGACATGTTAATGTTTGGTTGTGGTCCTTGGATAAAGACACATGGTTTGCTTCCTCCAGTAGGATTAAATGATGTACCAATAAAAGGTCTTGATGAGGATGCACTCATAGAACTAGATGAAGCTCCAAATGAGGAATCTGAAGAGCTTGCCCCCATTGATGAGGACCCAAAAGTGGCTCCAACTAATTGTGACAATATTGTGGACATGGTTGGAATTCATTGTGTCATGGCTTGTGTCATGGTTGATGTTGATTGTGACATGGATTGTGACATGTTTGGTATTCCCCCAATGGATGTGGCATTGATTGAGTTGGGATTATTTTGGTTGGTTGTGTCAATGTTGGTGGTATTAATGGTACTTGTGACAATTTGTGAGGTGACACTGATAGAAGCATTGTTTGTCATGTTTTGGGATTGACTTGAGTTTGACATGTTATTGACATTAGGGTCAGGTGATGTTGGTCTCAAAGTATTAATTTCGAACCCATGTGTTAATTTAGCTCCTTGACTTAAGAGTATGGCCAAGTATCTATCTCTATCATATAAGACCATTTGTTCTACAAAGGAGGCTACTTCTCGATCTTGCGTTGCTACCTCTAGGTGTTCCTAAAGTATTTTTCTGTGTTCATCCCTATGTAAGAATTGTTCAAAGGGGTTGTTTGATGAGGATGTCATTTTCATGAGAGGTTGGGTGTTTGTGTTGTTAAATGGGTTGTCAAAAGTCCAATTTGGGTCATAAGTGTTATTATTGACGTTGGGATTGGAATCTTGTCCAAGGTTTGCCATTTTCCTTTTCCTTCTTTGGTGTCTAGTCTCAACCATAAAAGGGAATTGCTCAAATGAAGATGATGAGAATGAACACTAATATGCAAGGATGATGCTAAACTATGTTTTTGGATATTTTTGGATAATAAGGGATTGCAATGCAAGACTATGTATTTTTGTATTTTTTTGATGAAGGGATGACAATGTAAGACTGTGTTTTTGGATTTTTGATAAAGGGATGACAATGAAAGATCATATATTTGATAAAACATATGACAATGCAAGATTATTTTTGGATTTTTGATAAAAGAGATGAAAATGCAAGATTATGTTGTCTATAGGAGATGACTAATGCTAAAGGATAATGAAGACTAGGATGATAATGTTGACTAAGGAAGTGACCAATGCCAAATTAAAATGCCAGATGGGGAATATGATGGCAATTTTCTTTTTTATTTTTAAAGACAAAATATGCAAGATGATGACTAAGATGATTTGAATGTTTAGAGGTCAAAATGATTTTGGAAGAAGGTTTCCAAACCACCCTATGCTTGATCTATGTCTCAATTTTGGAAAATCAAAGGACTTGTTTGAAGGACTAAATGACAAGAACAAAATGACAAGTGAGATTTCCTAACTAGACTTATGAGTTGGAAAGGTCTCACAAAAGGACAATGACTAGAGAAGATATTAATGACTAAGTCCAATGATAACCTACTTTTGAAAGTCAAGATTTTGGAAAGTGAGGCAAGGTTTCCTTATCCAAAATCTAAAAATGAAGTGAGGATGCAAGGACTGGAAATGGAGATAATGACGCCCTAAGGATGATGCTATATTTTGCAAGGATATACTATGGGTAATAATGTAGCCTAAGAATGAAAATGATAAAGAATTTTGAGAAATTTCTGGTCTAGTTTTTGATAGTCTTTTGGAAAAGAAAAGATGTCTGATGGAAATTTGGATAGATTAGAACTCATTTTTTGGTCTGAGACAAGTTTTTGTTTTTGTTAGGCGAATGCATCATTTCAAGTTGCAA
Source organism: Sequoia sempervirens (assembly GCA_007258455.2). Taxonomy (NCBI): domain Eukaryota; kingdom Viridiplantae; phylum Streptophyta; class Pinopsida; order Cupressales; family Cupressaceae; genus Sequoia; species Sequoia sempervirens. Next base: position 132,027,784 of record VDFB02000013.1, on the reverse strand, counting down.
ATGTGTCTCAAGATGGCAGTTGTAGCTCAGATTTAGCAAATGTGGTTATGCAGAAAGCAAATGCAGCTTGACATAGGAAAATGCGGTGCAACAAAGCAGATGCAATGTTCTAAAAGGAAAATCGGTGCAACAAAGAAGATATGTCACAAAAGATGTGGTGTAGAAAGCAAAACGTCTAATTTGTTTGCAATTTTAGTCCAAAATCTAAAGTGTTTGATGTTGACTATTTGTTTGCAGATCTGAAAGTGATGTTTTGCTTTTGTTTGAATGTCTAAAAACACTTGGCAAGAACAATATTTTTTCTTTTGAAACAAGCACAATAAAGACAAGAGAAATCCTAGGTTAGGCTAGGACAATATTCGCTAGATTCCATGGAACCACATATTCTTAGCGTGTGAGGTGTTTTGGAGGACACACACACTTGATTCACACTCATAGTGATTAATTTCCTTTTAGAAAATTGAAATGTGTGTAAACAAACAATGAAAGCGCTTGTTCTTTTTAACCCAAATCCAAAATGTGTGATTGAAGACAATGGTTATTTTAACCCAATTTCAATGATGTGATAGCAAACAAGATTTATTTTAGACCCCAAAATCCAAATGTGTGATCAAACAAGTTCTTTTTAAGCCCCAAATTGAAGTGTGTTGACAAGCAAGATTAAGAGATGAAAGATGGAATGTGTGCACCTAGACTTTCTTTAGCTCCAAAATCTTTGTCCAATTGATGCAAATTGTCCTTTGAAGTGTTTATTTGTTCTATACATTCACAAAACCAACAACAAAGCCAAAACCCTAACAAGATAATTGATCACTAATATTAGAGGGTTAGCTAGTCAAGACAAATATGATTTTTGGAAATATTTTTGATAGTAAAAATAAAAATACAAAGAACAAACCCTTACTGAAATTTCAAGGGCTTTCCAAAAATTTAAAGAAATCTAAAAAAATTGTTGTTTTACACCCAATATTAAGTTCTTATGAAAAATCATAAAAAAAATATAAAAAATACAAAACAGCTCCAAAAATTATAATTTTTGGACTAACACTATTTGCCATCATCCCAAATCTTTAATTTTTTTTGTGACAAGATCTACAACCATTTGTGTGATATAAGCAAATCTTTGTAAGACCCTAATTTTAAAAGATCTATTTTTTGACTAATTATTTTTCATCAAAATTTAAAACATAAAGAACATACCCCTATTGAAATTTAGAGAGATTTCTAGAAATGTAAAGAAATCTGAAAATTTTAACAATTTTCTCTCAAAATTATTTTTTCATGAAAAATAACAAAAAAAATTAAAAGCAGCTCTTGAAAATTATGTTTTTCGGAATGAAAGCTCTTGACATTACCCTCAACTTGTATAATTTTTTTAATGAAAATATCTATAGCTATTTGAAAGTTATGGTTGAATATTTGACAACTAGGGTTTTGTCCCAAAATGATGCAAAACCTACAACAAAAAGCTAACAAAACCTGCAATAAAAAGAATCCAACTCCAAAATTTATCAAAAAATTTCAAAATATGTCATGTTCACCAATGTAATTAGGGAAAAAATATGATGGTTAATGCAATAAAGCATATAAATCAAACCCTAATAAACAATGAAGCACAAATGAGCATAAAGATAAAGCATAAAACAATATTATCACATCTTCATGCTACCACTGATTCACCTCCATTGCTCTTCTCCATTTTGCTTGAATATGATAATTTCCCTCAGATTTGAGTGTGCAATAATAAGCCTATGACAAGTGACTAGAAAAATATTGAAGATTGTTGTCTCACACTAGCATCATGTACTTGCATAATATGTGTGGATGAATGATGATAGATAGAAATGGATGAATGATTCAAGAATGATTTTAACAACATAAGGATACTTGAAAAATCAACCCCCAAAATGGCTTATGAGAGAGTTTATTTATAGACAATACCTAATTTGGATTGATGGTTGAGATTGGATGTCAATAAGATGTCTTAATCAATGGACAAGATTGAAAGTTGTAGTATGGACTAGGGTTAGGGCCAAAATTAGGGCAATGACAAGAAATGAAGGGTTGAGATTGAATTATAAAATGATTCAATCAAGGGATGAAATTAAATGAGATGTCAAGAGATAAGATTTGATGTGCAAGATAAGATTGACATGGATAAAGAGGTGATAGGAGAAATTAAATAATAAAAAATATTTAATTTAGGTGGTCAATGAATAATTAAATAATTAAAATAATTATGTAATTATAGAGGAATGTGACAAAAGGAATCATTCTGAATTAAATAATAATTTAATTCAAAATTCAAGAGAGTGGAACAAATTAAACAAGTGATGCAAGCGTCGAGTTCCTGCTGAGAGGTAAAAGTCATGTAGCTATGAGTTAGGAAAAGTTTTCAGACAACAAATAGGAATATAAATGTATTTAAAATTTGTAGGATGCATGGGGAACGTGGTCCATAGGGACATGTGAAATGGCAACACGTGTGGACGGATGCAAGGGATTTTTTTTTATGGGTATCATGTATACGTGGAGTTTTTTTATAGATATGCCAATGAATACTTGTTTTTTTGTGTGTGTATGTATACATTTGTGGGATGGAAGATTCTTTATGATCTTAATTAGGATGCAAGAATGCATTATTAATTTGTATTAATTATTGAATGCAAACAATTGGAAACATTTGTAATGCATGAGACATATACGCATACATGTATCCACGTGCGCCCAATGCATAGAAGAGTGAGATGCATAGTTGGCATGTGAACGAGTCTTAAAGCAGGAGGAGACGCAGCTCACATTTATAGTATTAAATGAAAGAGAACAGGAGAAATAAACTATTTATGACTAGTGCAATGTTTTTTTATTTTTTATTTTTAGAAAACCTTTTGGTTGAAAAATTCATGAGTCATTTTAAATGGAACAAATTTTTGATGTAGAGATATTTCTAAAGCATCAAATATCATTTGCAACTATGTACAAAAAAACATGTGTGCGGGCAAAAAAGGAAAATGCATTCTTTACATGCCCCATTTTTATATGCATGGTGAAAAAAAGTTTACCATATTTCTTTTTTTTGCTTGTATGTCTATTTGTATATAAAATTATGTTTAGTGCACTGTTGTAGAACACATGCTATGTTAATTAATACAATTGAGTTATTTTAGTTTATCATATTACAATATGCAAGTGCTAATAGAAATAGTAGTGTTAGGTGGAAGATTGATAGGGGTAGCTCATTTGAGTATAAACTTTTGTAAGATTAATGAATGTTTTTTTTAATGTGGTATGAAGATTAGTATTATATAAAGCTATTGATTTTATTTTAAATAAGATTTAAATCTTGTCTATGCAATATGATAAGATATTTCCGTGTATAGAACAATGTAATTATACTACAGTAAATTGTTAGATGAATGACTAGAAAGCTATTGATTTTATTATAAATAAGATTTTAATATTGTTTATGTAATATGGATAAAAATTTGTGTTTATATAATTAACAATAAGTAATTTGCAAGAATATAATAAAGAACCTTACTACCTAAGATTAAATTTGTGTATATATAAACATAAAATGTAATAGTTTAACTTATGAAAATGTAATAAGTGAAATAAATATTACGATAAATTCTTAGATGAAACTGTACAAATGTATTGATTTTATTATAAATTAGATTTGAATGTTGTTAATGAATTACGAATGAATATTTTTTTGTGTATATATTTTAAACAAAAAAAAAATTGAAAAGATATAAAGAATTTTATTAGGTAAGATAAAATGTAGGTACAGTAAAATAATCAACATGTTTGTAGCACTTTGCATCTAAACATTAAATTATTATAATAATCTATAGTAAAATATTCTTATAATGTTTGTAACAATTCTTGAAGCATTAAGTATACATGGAGGCATGTAGACATTTAGCGATGTGCATAGAATGCACAAAAGAGTGAAAAGCATTGTTGGAACTTGAGCAAGCCTGAAAGCGTGATGAGACTGAAATTGCATTTGCAGTATTAAATGAAAGAAAACAAGATAAATAAACTAGTTAGTATGAATGCATATATGAAAGGAAAGCATTAAAATATGGATCCATGTAAAGACATATGCATGCACGGATGTGTACATTTGTCCATTTAACTTGGTATGTTAAGAAGAATCTATATATGCCTGTGTCCATAAAGTTAGAAATGTTAGAAACAAGTTGCAGCTTAAACAAGAACTAGAAAAACATTACTGACTGAAACAAAGCAGCAATACATTAGTGTTTGTGGAACAATTTTATAAAGTATATCTAATAATGCATTTGGATGCATGGATACATGTAAATATTTGTGAAATCTGAATATACATTATAGCCTTGGAGGAATTATCATATGTGCTTTTAGGAATATGTAAGAAACATGATTTATAAAAGACATTTTGAAAAGAACTCTTGAATACAACTGTATTTTAACAATGAGACTCAATTTGCATTTGTAGTATTAAATGAAAGAAGACAGGAAAAATTAACTATTTATTAGCAATGCATATATCAAAGGAATGCATAAATGTATGGATGAAGGTAGACATAAATGCATCCATCTATGTGTACATGTGTCCATGCAAGTTGGTAAGTAAACAAGAATCTATATATGCCTATGTGCACAAAGCTAGAAAATGTTAGAAACAATTTGCATTTGACAGATATAAAAAGAACATTAATGATCGAAACAAAAGAATCATACATTATTGTTTTTTGACCAAGTGTATTAAGGATATCCAAAAATGCATTTGAATGCATGGATATATGTAAATATTTATGAAAACTAATTATACATTTTAGCCTCCAAGAAATTGTGATATGTGCTCTTAGTTATCTGCAATAAACAAGATATAGGAAAAAACATTTTCAAAGGAAGTCCTAATTACAACTCTATGTTGTCATAGTTATTTTCAAAGCCCTCAGTGTTTAATTGCATAACCTTGATATTTTTTTCAATTTTTCCTTTGGTATGGTGTGAATTTTGTTCTAATGGATGAAGGTATATTTGAGCTATAGATAGATAAAGATATGTAAGGGTGGTAAAGAAGTATGAGTGATGTAAGTGCAACAAAGAGAAGGAATTGAGAGAATGATGTAATGCAAGTAAGGTATATGAATGCCTTATGGAAAGTATTAGATATGGGAAGGAACGATATGTGAAATTTGATGTGAGAAAGAATGGAATGTAAATTATATGAATTTATCATCTTCGAGTTATACACTTAAAATTAAATGCAAGATATAAAAATTTGAATGAGTGAGCTGGATTGAGAAAAAAAAGGAATGCAAGACATTGGTGTGATGCAAGAGAAGCATATAAATGTATTTTGAAATGTATTTGATTTGAGAAGAAATGATGTGCAGGGGTGGAAATGGAAATGAGAGGATTCAATAGGGTATGAAGTGAACTTTTGTTCCAAGAAAGGGTGGAAGAATGTCTATTTTGTTATTGGTTATGCTTTTTAAAATCATCATAGGGCTGAGTGTCTCAATACAAATACAAAAGAAAGACTGGTGTCTCATTTCTCACTCTCCTTTGGACTAAACAAAGTTCCAAGATCCTTGAGCTTCCTCGAAATGTGACAAGAGATGAATAGATATAAAAATATAATGATATTTAAGGATGCAAGAGTGAAAAGAGAAACACCAATGAACATTAGTACCTTTACATAGGTGCATGTCTACATTTGCAGTAACAAATTTCCTTTTTGACCTTATCGAGGAAGCAAAAATGTATTTTTATTTTGTTTGAAGTATTGAATGCAAATAATCTTATACTTTTGTAACAATTCTTGAGGTATGCATGTATACATGTATCCATGTGCACACAATGCAAAGAGTGAAAAGCATACATGACATGTGAACGAGAAATTTGAATGGAAAATAGTAAAATCAAGTAGAAATACAAATTTGTGAAAGCATAGTGATGCTCAAGTAGCATTTGTAGTAGCAAGCGAAAGGAAAATAGGGAAAACAAATTATATACCAGCAAAGCATATATCGAAGGAATGCATAAATATATGGATCCATGTAAACATTTGTGCATGGATGGATGTATAGATGTGTCCATGTAATTTGGTACACAAAGAACAATTTATAAATGCATGTGTGCATAAAGCGAGAAATTCTAGGGACAATTTGCATTTGAAACATATACAATATTGTTTTTTGAACAACTGTATAAAGGATACCTAATGATGCATATGAATGCATGGAAACATGTAAATATTTGTTAAATCTGATTACACATGATAGGATTGAAGAAACTGTTATACGCACTTTTAGGGATCTATAATAAACAAGGTTTAGAAAAGACATTATGAAAATAACTCTTGAATACAACTATATGTTATGAGTGTCATTTTTTAGGCCCTCAGTGTTTATTTGCATAACCTTGATATTTTCTTCATCTTTTTCTTTGTTTGGTATGGTGTGAATTTTGTTGTGATGGATGAAGGTATATTTATGTTGTAGATAGATAAAGATATGTGAATGTTAAAAAGAAGAATGAGTTATGCGAGTGGAACAAAGGGAGTGAATTGAGAAAAGGGTGAGATGCAAATAAGGTGTATGAATAAGTTATGAAAAGTATTTGACATGGGAGGAAAGGATATGGGATGGTGGATATGAGAATGAATGCGAATGTAAATGGTATGAATTTATCGTTTGCAAGTTATATGCTTACAATTAAATGCAAGAAATGAAAATTTCAATGAGAGAGCTGGATTTAGTGAAAAAAGGAACGCAACACATTGGTATGAGGCAACACAAGCAAATAACTGGATTTTGAAATGTATTTGATTTGAGAAGAAAGGACATGTAAGGGTGGAAATGGAAATAGATGGAATCAATAGGGTATGAAGTGATTATTTCTTGCAACAAGGGGTGGAAGAATGTCTAGTTTGGTATTGGTTATGCTTTTAAAAATCATCATAGGGCTGAGTCCGTCAATATAAACACAAAAAAAAGACCCATGTTGCATTTCTCACTCTCCTTCATATTGAACAAGGTACTGAGATCCTTGAGCTTCCTTGAAATGCAATAATAGAGGAGTGGATATAAAAATATAATGATATTTGTGGATAGAAGAGTCAAAACAAAAGACAAAGTGGAAGTTCTTATGCATATACTATGGAAAAAATAAATATGGAAGAACATAAAATAGAGAACATGTAAATGCTGATGGAGTGGAGAACATTAAATACATGGAGAGAGAAATACGTAGAGCTAATCACAGATATATGCATGGATGCATCAACAGACACATGTACACACAGAAAATAGAACTACATGGAGAGATGGAGATATGAACACATGTATACATGGATGTATGCATATTTGGATATAGGTACAAATGCGTATGTTACATGGAAGGATGTATTCATATACATATGCAAATATGGATGAAGGAATATATGCATATATGCATGTATGGACAATATGCATAAATGTATGGCAACATATAACTTTTAATTTTGTTATATTGGAAAACTAGCACTATTCTGATAAATCAATCTTGGAAAATTAGCATTTAGCTATTTCTATTTATCTGAATAGCTTTATAAATTATTGATGTTATTGAAAATCAGTGAAAAGTGATCGCATAGATTGATTAAATAAATTTAAGAAAAGGCATAGTTTATAAAACTAGTGAGTAGAGATACGTAATCCTTGAATGCAAATTAAATGCATTGAAATATTAGGAAAATGCGAACACATGGAGAGGTCAAAATAATTGAAGCAAATTCATTAAATGGCATGTGGCTGGTGGGGAAGGCGCTGGAATTGCTTAACGGCCATGGGTGGCTAGGATACTTTGGCCATTAGGGGCCATTTGGCCAAAGACAAACACAAAGACAAATACATGGATGCATGAGTCCACACATGCATGTATACATGTATCCATTGAAAATATCAATAGATACATATAGAGATGGATGTGTGTATGCAATTCATAGGTGCATATATGCATAAATCAATGTATACATGCACCCATAGATACAGTCATACATATATAGACATATGCATGTAGAGATGGCAAGATATGCATAAATTGTTATATGCATGGCTACATCTATGGATACATAGATACATAATGAAATGGAGAAAAAGACACATTTATATATGCATTTACTTTGGGAGTTTGATTGTGAATCCATATGCATATTTTGATTAAAACTAGTGGTTGAAGGTACATAGTTCATTCAGACAAAATTAATGCATTAAATGGCATCTGACCAAAGGGGAGACTGTTTGTATTGCTAAGCTGTCTTTGAATATATAACAATTAAAAGAGATAAGTAAGTATAAGTATCCTTGGGGACATTCCACATTTTGACCTTTCAATCAAAGTCAATTAACAAAGTAGCAGTGAGACCTATAGAAACTTCAAGGACTATACCGATAGAAAACCATATTTTGAACAATGGCTAGACAATCTGTTGAAATTGCTCTAGAAACTTTGAAGCAAACACATTTTTGCTTCTGTTTATTTTCATTGTACATCTTAAATGAAAGTTAGGTTTTGCATTGTTACAATGTATTTTTATACTTTGATTATAAAATCATAGTTTAGATCATTTTAAGTGTTATCCATTCGAATCTTTTCTTGAAATATGAAGGATTCATTTGAGTCTTGGAGGCAATGCACAACTGTCCTATAAAGAGAGCTTTGGAACCAATGAGCTGTCATATATACATGGGTGCATGAGTCCATAGATGCATATATACATGTATCCATGCAAGTTATTGATAGATGCATATATAAATGGATGTGTGTATGCAATTCATAGGTGCATATATACATAAATCAAGGTATACATGTACCCATAGATACAACCATACATATATAGACAAATGCATAAAGAGATAACAAGATATATGCACAAATCGATATATGAATGATTGCACCTATGGATACATAGATACATTATGAAATGAAGAAAAAGACACATTTATATATGCATTTATTTTGAGAGTTTGATTCTGAATCCATATGCATACTTCGATTAAAACTAGTGGCTGAAAGTACACAATTCATTGAGACAAAATTAATGCATTGAATTGCATCTGACTAAAGGGGAGGCTGTTTGGATTGCTAATTAGTCTTTGAATATATAACAATTAAAAGAGATAAATAAGTATAATTATCCTTTGGAACATTTCACATTTTTACTTTTCAATGAGAATGAATTAAAAAAGTAGCAGTCAGACCTAAAGAAGGTTCAAGGACTATGCTGATAGAAAACTATATTTTGGACAATGGCTAGACAATCTGTTGAAATTGCTTTTAAAACTTTGAAGCAAATGCATTTTTTGTTTTGTTTATTTTCATTGTACATGTTAAATGGAAGTTGGGTTTCGGATTGCTGCAATGCATTTGGATACTTTGATTATAAAATCATAGTTTAGATAATTTTTAGTGTTATCCAATTGAATCTTCTCTTGAAATACCAAGGGTTCATCTGAGTCTTGGAGGCAATGCACAACTGTGCTATAAAGAGAGCTTTGGAAGGAATGAGCAAGTGAGCCACAATTTTTTTTTGCTCACATTGCTAATCTCATTGTGTGCTTTAAACCTCTAAAGTAAGAGAAAACTAAGGAAAGAAAGTATTTATTGCCTCAAGTAACTAGTTTCTAGTTCTGGATACTGTAATTATTGTCCTCATAGGCACATGGGCAAAGTATGGAACCATATAGAAAGCAAGTGAACTCTTTAATAATCCCATGAAACATAGTCTTTGTATGCATCCATGTATACATGTTTGCATGTGTATATGTGTACATGTAATTATGTATATATGTTAGACAGTATGTATTTGTGCATAGGTGCATAAGGATGGTATGTATCTCTAGAATTTAGATTGCATAGGTAACATGTAGTTCATAGTCATCTAGTTAGAGTAATATGATGACTTTGTGCATATTGGTATTTAATTCTAGAAGTTGATGTTTCCAAAGTTGTTTTTTTTTTAATTTGGAAAGTAGTATTTAGCTGTTTTCTTGATTGTGTTTCAAAGTGAATGCATTAAACAGAATGTGGATCTATCATGTAATATAGATCTATGTGACTAGACATGCATTGTGACTACTTTGAGTGTTTGATTTTTTGTTATCCTGCAGATCTGTGTAGTCACAGGAGATGATGTTGTTGTAGAGTCAAGACCTGGAATCAAGGTACTTGATACATGTATCCATAGATACATGGATGTGGACATCTATCATGGTATCCATAGATGCGTAGATACATGTATCTATGGATAGATGTATTCATAGATACATTGACACATATATGGATAGATGCATGTATACATTTGCACATAGAAAGACATACATATATGCGTGGATGCATCAACAGGTAGAAGAATACATAGAAACATAGTTGCATGGATAGATAGATAGATGCATAGCTAGATACATAAATGCTTAAATATACATGTATGGAAATATCCATGGATTGCATATGAAGTTGCATAGATACATATATCCATGGCTACATGTGCACATAGATACATGTATTGCAGTACACATGGATGCATGTAGAAGTGTATCTGCGAGCAAGATGCATGGTTGCATGTGAGGCTTGTAAAGTTTGTATTTTTTTTATTACTGCAAAGCGGTCTCATAAAGAGAGGTTTGGAACGAAAATTATGTCAACATGTGTGGTAATGAGAGTTTTTTCCTTGAACCTTGTTATATATTCAAAGAGTAACTAGCAATGCAAACAGCGTTTCCTTTAGCCAGATGCCATTCAATGCATTGAGCTTGCATCAGTGGATTATGTACCTTCAGCCACTAGTTTGAATCAAAGTATGCATATGGATTCAGAATCAAAAGCTCTTTCCTGTGAACGTATTTTTAATTTGCTTATGCATTTGCCCGGAATGCTTTTAACCGGCAGCATTGGCCAATCACATTTTCCCATTGAGCATATTACTTTTTTTTTTTGTACAGTTTGCATTTGGAGAGCTATTTTATATATTGGAAAATTAGCATTTATCTATTTTTCTATTCGTCCAAGTAGCTTTATAAATCATTTTCATTTTAAAAATTCAGGAAAATGCGAACGCATAAATTGATTAAATAAATTTAAGCAAAGGCATAGTTTAAAAGTTGGTGGCTAGAGGTACGTAATCCATGAATGCAGATTAAATGCATTAAAATATCAGGAAAATGTAAGCGCAATGCATGAATGCAAATTAAATGCATTAAATGACATCTGGCTGGAGGTGAACGCGCTGGAGTGGCTTGGTGAACATGCATGGACAGGGTACTTTGGTCATTTAATATAGAGTTAAGTCACTTGCTATGCATCTTTATTACTTTGTGTGTGTTGTTTTTGTGTTATGTAAGCCTATGTTGTGAAAACCTAGATTTTGCAATTGCTTTGAGCTTTTTTGCTATGATGAAAGCATATAGGATAAAGGAATTTTGTGACCTGTTATAGTTAATGTGCTAATAGGCACATATGCAAAATATGGAAACATATAGAAGGGAAGCGAATTGTTCAAAAAAACTTGTCAAAGAAATGTGGTCCCATGGAATGCAACAAGTGTTCACAATGGACACTTTGGTTTTTGCGTGTTAAGTTAGATAATGCAATTTGGCATGAACAATGTTGTAGCCATCACATGAACAATAGAACTATTCAACACTGAACTCTATGCTTGTAATAATTATTGGAAAAGCTGTAAATGCCATAGATGAAATAATATGAATAAAATTCTAGTTTCTGGTATTCTTGAAATGCAATGAAAAAACTGCTATAAAGGCATAAGACAAGGTTGTGTAACATATTGCCATTCCTGTATCTAATTTATTTGAACATGAATGCTTTACACACTTGATTGCAATAGTAATATGTCTACGAAAATGGGACAATAGAGATCATAAATCAGTAGTTTTTAGTGTGAGTATATATGTATCCTGATACACATAAGCTTATTTGGCATTCATGAAAACAACTACTATGTACAGCGAAACAATTAATTAGTGTTACTATATGCATTATCCATATAACATAATAAATTGGTACAAGGCTAGAGTGGCAGATCCATAAATACATGGACACATGTATACGCAGTTGCATACAGGGATACGTAGAAGCTTAGATGAATACATGGACACATGAATATGTGCATATGTGCATATGGACATAGAAGCATATATACATTTGAATACGCATATATGCAGTGAAAGCAACATACGGATTTGTGTATACAGGAGTGTACTCTATACATTAGGATGCATGATGGAAAAGTGACTATAAAGTGCAATGCATAAAAGCAGGGGCGAGACTTGGTTGCAGTAAGAGCATAAAAATGAAAAAAGCCAATGGAAAATAACCATTTATTGTCTCAAGTAACTTGTTAATGGGTCTAGAGTGTGCAACCATAACAACTTCTAATTGGTCACCATAAATTCTTGAAAGCGTAAGAATTAGAAAGCAAATATTGGAAAAGCTAGGAAGGACAAAATGCAAAAGGGAACATTTAAACTATATAGTTTGAATGGCATTATGCATGGAGGGATAATAATTATTGAACATATATGTCAGATGTACATAGAGAACCATTGTCTTCATAGGTGCAAAAATAGAATTAGAGTTTCAGATGTCCATATTCTAGAAGACTTTAACATAGTAACCTATAGAAATGTCTAAATGTATAATAGCAATAGAGTATTTTAAAACCAAAGATGTCTTTAACATGTGAGAACCAGTGAAATGTCTTGGAGCATGGAAAGGTGAAAAAGTAAAAGTCTGAACAATGTAAATCTATGCTCCTCTATTCCTAGTTTCCTGTAAAGCCAACAAAATGCTATGTATTAGAAACATAGTTTGTATGGATAGTGATTTGAGGTACTGGTTCAAAAGAAAAAAAGTTTACATATGAATGACTTTATTACCTTCTGGTGGTGTTTCCTGTCTATTTGTCAATGCAAATGGCTTCAACAATGGCATTGTTTTGCTCAAGGCTAAAATGTCCTTCAACACTGAAGTCCTGTAGGATGAATATCACTGCTGACTTGTCCTTAATATTATCTTCATAGCCGAGCCTTTGCAGTGTGGGCAATAGACAGTGCATGGCGGCCTAGTCAATTGAAGACTGAATTATTTGATTGTCATAAGTTGTTATGGTGGTTTTAAGTTGTAACAGAATGTATAATTGACTTATTGGTTGCACTGTTTGCAGTGAGCAGTTTTTTCTTGGAGTGTGCCATAAGCAGCAAATTTGAATTTGCATTTTGGGCAACATGCATGAAATGGATTGGAAAATGCATTTGATGCTTTTAGAGTACCAGAAACCTATAGAATATGGTTTAAAATTGTTAGAGGAGACAAAAATACAAGTTTGGATGCACTAGATTTTTTAAAAAAGAATGTATTTACCTTGAAAGTTGAATGTAGTAGGTTGTTGAGTTTTTCCAAGCTTCTTTTTTCATTCAAGGTACAGATGAATGTTGATCGACATGTGTGAAATGTGTTCTTTTGATCTATTTTTCTTACAACATTCTTGAAAAGCATTGCAGGTGTTTTATTTGTATGCAACTGGTCTTCGAGTGCAAAGTATTGTTGTTCATATGTTGATCGTAATAGCAACTGCAATTCAATGAGAGGATTAGATTTTGTTCCAGAAATTGTTATAGAGATGACTGCAGAACATTTAAAGCTTGAAACTAAAAGAAAAGGTAAAAGTTCTGTAGACCGAAGTACCTATGCCCTATCTATGTCAATGTGGCCATCTTTGATGTCAATTGCAAATTGGGTACCCATTTTTCTAGCACCAACTACCAGCGTAGCTATTGTGCCAGCTGGGTACTCATTTACAGTTGTCAGTAATTGGCTGATAGTTGTACTTGGGATGAATTTGTACTCTTGACAGAGGCGGGGGATGTTTTCAGTGCTACTTATGTCAGTTAAAATCAAAATGCAATCACAGTCACCTCTATCATAATCTGTCCTAGGTGCAACTTGGAAATCTGAAATTGAATTAGTTGATCCTAGGACTATTTTAGGCTCATGTTGATACACAAGGTTTCCACTAACATTTAATGTGATTGTCATTTCTACTTTGTGATCTATCATATCAGCACATAGTATTTCCCATGTTTTGTTGGCCTTATCCAATGTTGCTTTGTAGACAACAAGGACATCACCCTGGAAGGTGTCTCTAGCTCTTCTTGCATTTAGCTATTCGATTGAAACAATTCTAGGTTTCTTGACTCTTGTCCTACAAGGAACAAGGATAATGTCAATAAAATGCTAATTTTATATTAGCAACTTGGGCAAATGATGGTACATTGTAGAACAAAGTACTTTACCCTTGTGCTGACTCTTCTTGTGAAATTTGCACCTGTTTGGCTTGTCTTTTTGATACATCTTTTGGTGTCCTACAAAGAATTGGAACAATGTTATTTGAATATTTGTGACTTGGGCGAATGCGTATGAAGGAATAATACTATGAGCACTTTACCGTTGTACTGATTCTTCTTGTGTGGTTTGTATTTTCTTTGACTGTCTTTTAGTTTCATCCATAGATCTCCTGAAAATAATGGATATAGCATTGGAAAAGACATTGCAATGCATAAAGGTGATATAAGGCTATAAGTTCTATAAAGTTGAATTTGTCTATTGTGCAACATGCAATTTTAGGAAAATTGGATTGTGATCAGTCCAATATGTTTATGATATATAGGTAGAGAATATATTTGTAGCCGTGTTGGACCAAACGTGATCAATGACTGAGTTGCCTATGCTATGTTGTTGGTTCAACATAAATTGTATGTTGTTCTGCTGCATATAACTATGAAGCACTTTTTTGCTTCTACTTTCTGAAGACATGTCGACATTAAAATCGCCTAAAATGTACAACATGTTTTCTGAATTTGTGAGCCCAATAATTATTTGCAAGATTGCAATTACTTCATCTATGGCAGTTGCAGGTCTTGCATAAATATTACAAACATTGAGTTCATTGTTAGATAGCATTACTATTAATGTGATAGCTTCAATATTTGAAGTTTCATGTTGTGTTGTTTTTGACAAGAGCAAATGTTTCCTGGTTAAAGTTGCTATGCCATGTATGTTATGTACAGAGAAGCTATCAAAATTATGCAGCAAGGTATTTAGCTCAAAGGGATGCATATGTGTTTCTTGGAGACACAAGATATCAGATTGCATTATGCCATAGTCATTGACAATGTCTTTTGCATGTGTTTTTAAGCTACAAGTTTTCAATGTACATAGGAGCAAATGTGATTTGTTTTTTGAACATGTGTTTAGATTATCAAGTTGCCATTGTGCACATGTCTGAAGACGAGACATTTCTAGTTGTATTTTGTCTTTAACTTTGAATTTTTTTATAGTTAAAGGTTGTAACAGGAATAATGATTCTACTGATTTTGTTCGTGACAGAGCTGTATAGGTTAGTCCATGCTATCTAATGCCTGTGGGATCAAAAGCCAAGGCCTCTATTGTTAATCCTTGGGATCGATGTATGGTTCGTGCACATGCTACTTGTACTAGGAATTGTTTTCTAGTTGTAATTTTCTTGTTTATTGTTATTTTTTGGATTGGCCTAGCAATGCGTTGTATAGGCACCCAGTCTTTGTCAATGATAGTAGAATAGCAGTGTGCTATTTTTGTGCACTGGTGATGTCCAATTGATGGGTCATTAAATTTAATCCAGACAATATCAATATTGTTTTGTGATGTATATGCTTTAAAAATTCCATTTGAACCATTGATGAGGCCATCTTGAACATTGTAATTGTCTGCATAAAGCTCAACAAGAATGTTTGGTTTCAAGCATATTTGTGATGGAAGTTTCATTGTGTGACTGTACACTTGTATTGCATTAAGGTCCTCATTAACTTCATCTATCGCATCTAGCACAACCATTTGGGTTGGAATGATTGATAGTATTTTGTTGTTATGTGCTTGAACGTCTATTCTCCTATAGAAAAGGTGCGGAAGCAATGGATCTAATGGTACAGGACGAAAGAAAATTTTGTTGATATAGTCTATGTCATGAGTTTTCTGAATGCCTACTCGTAGTCTATTAAGAATTGAAATAAATATTTCATCTTTTTGTCTCATGGTAGTCACCAATGAATAGCATTTTATGTGGTCTTTCCAGAAACTATAAGGCATTAATTCAATTGGAGTAGGCCTATTTTCAAAAACCATAGAGTCAAGGATAGGTTGTGCCTGGTAAAGGTCACCACAAAATATGGTATCATGGTTCCCAAAGTATGTTGTAGGCATTTTCATTATGTCTCATAGTCTTCTATCAATATACTGTAGAAATTTTGAGCCAACTAATGATATCTCATCTATAAGAAGTATGCACAATTGATCATAGTGCTTTGACATAGTGTCAAGTACTTCAGTGTTCAGTGGTAGGAATTCTAATGTATTAAAAGGTATGTGAAATGCTGAATGTAATGTGAATCCCCCTATGTTATATGTTGCTTTACCTGTATATGTAGTTAATAAGCCCTTGGGTTTGTCTGGATTATTGTCAACATAATTGCTATACATGTGAATGAGAGCTTGGTAAATGGCTTTTGCTGTAAAAGGCTTTCCTGTTCCAGCTCCTCCAGTCAAAAACAAGTGCAATGGATTTTGTGGATTTTTCATCTTTTTTATGAGAACATCCTTAACAATTTCTTGTTGTTCTTTATTTAACATTCTTCTTAACTTGTATTCATTGTTATCTATAATCTATGGGTGCTTTGTAATTTGAAATCCATTGGAGTACATGGTATTTGGGTTAGAATGACCTATGTTTGGAAGGTCTGTTTGAATGTCAAATAGTTCTTTCTGGGAAAGCTTTGCTTGCATTGGCAGGTCAATGAGCTTTTCATCTTCAAGAGACTGAAGATCATTTATAGCTTTGTCAATGTCACCCCATGCGGAGTTTGTGCTGTGGATGAACTTTGCACTGTTTGTTTGAATGGTTTGTCCATGGTACATGTATGCATGTTCCCAAGAGTCAAAGTTTTGTTTGAGTGTATGCTCATTAATGGTAAATGGAACACAGAGAACCAATTTCTCTCTACAATGATTCTCTATATCAAAGTGTTTGTTGAAATTGATAAACCACATAACATTGAGTTTGGCCTTTGGTTCAATTGTAGCACCGTATTTGTTGTATCTTGAAACAAATTTTGCAAGACATATGTCCACCATTGTTTCAAGGTGTTTTAAATAGTAGTCTATAATAGATTTTACAAGAACGTTTTCTGATTCATCTGGCTCATTGCTCAATTGTTTAACAGATTTGAGTATAAATGTGCGATCATTGTCAGATCGCGTATCAATGAATATACATTTTCTTGAACTGTAATTTAATGGCAATGACATAACAATATGTGCAGCTTGTTGTGATGACATTTGCTGCAAGTTAAGCATGGCATTTCCAAGTTTACTTACCATTCGTATTGCATCAATATTGTCTTGCTTGTGGTTTGTACGTATTCTTTTGAATGCATATGTCATTGACTTGTCTACTTTTGCAATATATGAGCTACAGTACATAGCAGCAGCATATGCATTTAGGACAAATTGTACATCTGTATTAGCCTTCCAAAGATCTGGAATTTTCCTTGAAAAACTATTGTTCCATATTTGTGATGGTTTTCTTTGTAAGAAAAGCATAGGCTTGTTTAATGTTGAGCTCAAAGCTTCAATGTATTCATTGTTACTTAAGTTTAATTCTTTTAAGAACATTTGAAAAGTGAATGTTTCTTCATAGTTTTCTTTTTGAATTTTTGAAAAGATATAAGTGGAATTTGCAGTCATCGCTTCAGTCTTTTGGAGTATTGGTAAAAGTATAGTTGAATTTTGCATTGGTGGGAAAGGGAAATTGTACCTACAAAGTTGTTTTCTTGATCTCTTGCATTTCTTTGTATGATGGTGTTTGTGTAGCATTGCCAAAGGAGGTTCCAAATTTTCAGTGTCGCAGGTAATATACTTATCAACAAAAGCTATGACGTATGTGGTGTTATTTTCTATGTAGATTGGTGCATTTTTAACCCATATGAGGAAATGATCATGTTCATTTCCTCGATTTTGGAACTCAGTGACTGAGAAGTAATCAATGACATTTCCAAAGAAAGAGTCATCTGTAAGTATCAATTTTTTTATTGCATTGATTCTATGTTTATAGTAATGTGCACAAGTGATAGGATCTTTTTTGATTAGTTCAAATTTGTCAATGTGTGTTGGGTGATTAGATTCTTGACAGTTTTGTGCTGATTGGTGTAGATTGTGCAGCTCTTGTAATGTTTGAATTAGTGGATCCCAATTTTGCTCAGCACTAGAGAAAGTGATGAAAAATGTCAGTGGTCCTAGTTGTCGAATCATAGCAAATACATTTTTCTTAAGTTGTTGTGAATAGTCTGGAGAGATTCTTATTCTTTTGAAATTAACGTATCCAATATCTGATTTAAGAATTTTTTCTAGGTTTGGTTTGTGTTTAACGTCTTTTGCAAATAGCTTTCGCCCTTTTAACTGGCCCTTGCGGATTCTTATTGTCATTGTAGATAGTACTTGTTGTATTAGTACCTTTATAGCTTTGAAAAAAATGTTTGTTGTATGATATGCAAATTGTATTTGTGACTGTAAGAGCTTCCAACGTACTATTTTATGATATGTAAAGTTTTTTACAATGTCATTATCATGTGGTTTGCCAAAGAATAAAGTTGGGAAATTCATTTCTTCAGCATAGATGTCCTTAAATATTCCAATTGGGTACTTGTGCTCTGCAGGTGCAATTTCAATAATCTTGTCCTCCATGTTATGGATACTTCTAGACTCAGTGAAACCATGTATCAATGTTTCTGATGGGTTTTCATTTTCCATTTCACTGTCTGATTTTGTTTCACTTGTATTTTGTGGACTATTGTCCTCGTTTTCTTTAGTGCATTGGAGAACTTCTTTCCAATCTTGGTTTATGTGGACTTCGTGCATTTTGTATAATGGTGTCCTTGTTAATTGAGTCAAAACTTGCATGATGACATTTGGGCGCACCATGCCTTTTTGAAATGCATTTTTGTATTTTAAGCGTCTTTTCAATGAAACATCAATTGTTTGTGTGTTGTTAATTGATTGTGGTAATGCTCTCTGTACAATGTTCATGCCAATAGGGACATTTATAGTAGAACCTGTTAGGCCTATTTGAGACCTTTTAAACCCTAGTTCCCAAATCTATGCAAATGCAATTCTAAGTGAGACAAGTTGTTCTTCTAGATGAGTTAAATTTTGCACATAGCACAATGGTCTGTTAGTTCTTATTTTCTATGGCATAGCATACTTTGGAATAGTGGACTATTTCAATTCAAAGTAGCATACATTGCATATGAGATCTGTGAATGGTAAGGAATCTAATTGTAGTAGCTTACAGTATAGCTGTTTTTGTTTTTCTTTGAAAATCCTGATGTCCTTGTTCAAACAGAGCACTTGGCAAATTGCACATGGGTGTTTTGGTGTATCTTGTATTGTTGTTTTATAAATTTCTATTGGTGTTAATGGTTTTTTTTTCTTTGGGCTGCTAGGTACAGTTTCTTTTTGTTTTTCTTTTCTAATCAAGTTCTTCAGGTGATTAAGTCTAATTGTTGATTTATGTTTAAAATTGTTTGCTATGAAAAATGGTATCAAATTTTCCTTGTTTTTAGGCAAAGCATGTGGCTTGGTCAAGTAAGTATTTTTGTATTGTGGACGATTTCTAATCAACTTTTTTAGTTGGAGTAATCTTGTTGAGCATAGACGAGTTAGATTTTGGGCTTTGATTCTTAGAAGCGGCTCAAAATTTCCAGCCAAAGGGTTTGTATCATGGAATAGTATAGAGACTGATTTTGTATATCTAGAATCATTGAAATCTAAGTACTTTCTTGATGTTGTCAATGACCAGAGGCTTATCTATATTTTTAGCCATTTGGATATCTATTGAATGCAAAACAAGTCACCCCACAATCCATGTTCGCTATGGTCTATGCATGGGCTTGCAGACAATCGCATCTTGTGGAAGTATGTTTCTTGATCATGTACTTTGTGCAATGTATATAGAGTACCAAGATTTAGTTCATTGTTGTATGATTCAATTGCTTCTTTGTCCTTTTTTTGAAAGCAAGCCAGGAAATAATCTATAGCTCCATTGCGTAATTGAGTTGAGGTGTACTGGTTATTAAGTAGCACTTGAAGTGAATCAAACAAACAATCGCCAACATTGTATGCAAATGTGCTCAATCTACAAAGGCCTTTAGCTCTAAGGACATTGTCAATGTTTGATATTTGAGGATAATTTGGGCACATTTTTTTTATTTCATGTGAACTTATGGGCTGTTTTGAAGTTATGTTTTGTGTTTCAATTTCTAACAATGGTTCAAAGTGTCCACTTAAAGAATTCATGTCATGAAATAGTATAGAGACTGATTCTCTATAATCAGAACTATTGAACTGTAAGTACCTTCTTGCTATTGTTCTTGTGGCTTTGCAGATAATCACATTCTGCGGAAATATGTTTGTGGATCATGTCCTTTGTGCAATGTATATAGAGTATCAGGGTCTAGTTCATAGTTGTATGATTTTATTGCTTTTTTGTCCTTGTTTTGAAGGCAATTCAAGAAGTAATCTATAGCTCCATTTCGTAATTGAATTGATGTGTAATGATTGTTAAGCAATAGTTGTAATGAGTCAAACAAACAATCACCAACATTGTATGCAAAAGTACTCAATCTGCAAAGTCCCTCACTCTTAAGCACGTAGTCAATATTTGATATTTGGGGGTGCTTTGTTAATTCATAGGTGTCAATGTCTATCATTTTCTTTGTTTTTCATGTAACCTAATGTATTTGGGAATAGCAAATGTTGGGTATGAATAGCATCTAACGCTAGTATCTAGATTACAAAATCTATAATTGTTAACATCGTCGCCTATGTGCTTTTACTCAATAGCATTTGATAGTATGAATCATGTTGTTGAGGATCTTGGAAGTTAATAATCTCTATATATGTTGGAAAATGGATCTTGAGTAGTAGCAGAAGCTTACGTAACATACCACACAACAAAAAAATTAATAGAAGCACAAGGGGAAAATAGTATTAATTCTTCAACCTGACCTTGTTATCCATTGTCCCCCAGTAGGATTGTATGTACTTATTCCTGTTACATTTCCAAAGTGGATAAATGAGTACAATGCATGATGTATACTTTTAGTGCCACAAACACAAAACAATATTTTTAGGTAGCTTTGTTTACATGCAACAATTGGTCGACAAGAATTTTTTTGCTCACATTGCCAATCTCAGTCTATGGTATTTAAATTTTTTGTATTATTGGATTCCTTTGTTGCTATGTACTTCTAAGCGACTGATTTTTTTCAAAGAACAAATGATTTTAAAAGCTATTCAGATAAACATGAATCAAGTGGCATGTAGAGAATAGTTTGACAAATCTTTTCTATTTATAGAAAATCAGGGAAATGCAAAAGCATTGTTTGATCAAAGAAGATCTATGGCTTTTCTTATTTGTGGGAATAGCTTTTAAAATCATTTGTGTTTAAAAATTTTGAGGGAAATGCAAAGGCATAGGTCCATTGAGCAAAAGTGAAGGAATAGATTGATTAAATAATTAAAAAAAGAGATTGAAACTCAGAGGTGCAGGCACACAATGCATACATGCAAAGCAAATGCATTAAATAGCATGTGGGTCGATGAGAAACTGTTGGAATGGCTTGGTGGACATGTATAGCTAGGCTGCTTTGTCCATTTGTTATAGACTTAAGTCAGCTGTTAAGCATGACTATTACTCTATGCATATTTTTTTCTATTCTAGAAGTCTTTGTTCTGGGAGAGTTTATAGAGATTGAGCAGACTTTGTTATAGTTACAGTATCCAAAACCAGAAACGAGTTACTTGAGGCAATAAATAGCTTCTTTCCTCAGTTTTCTTTTACTTTAGAGGTTTAAAGCACATAGTGAAATTGACAATGTGAGCAAAAAAAACTATGGTTAATGTCATTTTGCATGTAAGCAAGATCATGGAAAAATATTGCATCATGTCTATAAGTGATGCAGTACATCAGTCATTGTACTCATGTGCCATGTCAGCTTTTGAAATTAACTTTGAAGGCTTTTATTTGCAAAAATAGGAAGATTAAACATACGTTAAATTGCAAACTGCATAGCAACTTGCCACAGCTATAAATAGTCCTATGAAAAAAATTGCCTTAAATGCATATAGGTAAAATCTAGTTGACATAAAACAAAGACTTATGACTCTAAACGCTATTTGAAATTGTAAACAACGTTTAAAAATTGCATGCTAGCAGTTCATTCTATTCTATGGATATTGTATAGAGGAAGTATAACATATTAACACATAAGCAAAACCTGTTCTATTGCTCGAAGACAAATTACTATTGCAATTGTGGATAATGCATTTTCCTGTTTGTATATGTGGAAACAACCCTCTAAATCATTTATGTTCAAAGAAATGAGGAATACAAGATGACAAAATGAATACATGGAAAAGAACTTTATGCAGTTATTATATTGAAGAATTTCAATTGCATTTCAAGAAAAGCAAAAAGACAATTTGGAAAACTGACCTTGTAATCTTGTATCGAATGATCAAGTATACTTGTAGAAACGTACAAATTGTGATAGGGACAAGCAATTTTTCCTAGTGTTGTTTGTGTGTGATTGTTTAAATACAGTTGAAAGCATTGATCCCTGTCACAAGGACAAATTAGACAAATGAGTACAGTGAGTGACATATACTATGTTATTCATAAAAAGAAAACATAATTCTTATGTAGATTCATTTGAATGAGAAACAATCCAAGTAAGAAATTTTGTTTCTTTAAATGCAAATTGCATTTTTATAATTTTTAAATACTTATTGCTATTTGTGTACCCTATAATATAGAACATTTTTTTGCATATGCATGCACCAGGGTAATTTTGTTATTGCAATGGTGGCATAAGCTCTTTAAGAGCAATCAATGGAATAGATCCCATATTTGCTTAAGTGCCTAAAAAAGTGTAAATAGGCCACAACAACTAATCAATACTAAGCCAAAAAACAACACAAACTTGTGCTAGCACTATTAAGTTATGGTAAAAACAATTTCTAGCTATTTTTTAATGCCAAACTAGCTATCACTTAATAGTGAAAGCGACGTAAATATTGATTTTCTAACTAAATGGGGTCATTTAATTTCCATATGCATAAGTTCATTTTGTACTGTTATGTAGCACTTACTATTACTTGTGCAATGAAGCCACATGCAAGTAGAATTCATAACTCATGGAATTTAGATACACCCAAGGAGAAATACAAACCAAGGTTGTTGGTATCCTGATAAGAAAGATGATGTGATACATCCAATTAATGTATGCCACATCTTATTCAATGAAGATGATTTGGATAGGAATGTTACAAATCAGAATCCTTATTGGTGTCTAAGTAATCCTCTTTTTCAAGAATTTTCAAGGAAATTGCATGCCAATACTATCAGTGAATAAGTGGAATCAGATCTTTTAATTGACTTTGTTTGATTGGTCAAATGTGCACAAGGATAGTTATAATTATTTGTTTGTTTTAATTATTATGTATATAAATACTATTCAACATTTATCTAATTAATTAGATATGAAATGACAAAAGGAAAAAGAAAATTAATTAATTAAGATAATTTGATTCATTAATTAATAAAGTGAATTATCATGTAAAAGTACAAAAATTAGAAGTTGCAAAAAAATCCTCTTTGCTTTATGCTTTAATGACATCGAGAGAGATGAAAGCAATTGTGGAGTTTAAGCTTATATCTATAAATTGCATTTGCCTGACAGTTTGTAAAATGCTTTTAACACATTGTCCTCATATTGTTTATAAGGTCTTATTATGGGACATGCTAACAGAACAGTGGCTCTAAAACTTGCACTATGGAACAGTTCTATAGTAATTGAAGATATGCAATCTTTAGAGAGCTCATAAGTGCCAAGTTATTGTTAAGCTGTCACATTCTACGTTGGACAAAAGACAATTGCTTGTCCAAGGGACTAGTCTCTGAAGAATAGCATAGGCTGAGCACTATGAAACCCAATGTGCTTATGGACATTAAAATAAAAGAAAACTGATGAAAGAAACTATTTATTGCCTGGAGTAGCTTGTCTGCAAGTGTCCTTTTTTGGAACCATGACAACCTTTGCCCTGTCACTGTAAACTCTTTCATAGAAAAGACATATCGACACACACATATATGTATACATATGTATATATATGTACAGATACATCCATGTAAAGACAGATTAATGCATCTATGGACATAAACATATATGCATCCATATGATTACATGCATATACACATAGATGCATCTACACACACATACATATATGCATAAATACATATATGCATAGATATATCTAGAGTCACATGCATACATGCATATATGCATCTACAAATGTCTACATAGATATGCACATAGGTTAATGCATATGCGCATAGAAACATGCATACATACATACATGCACTGACACATTAAGCAAAAAGTGATTGTGATAGTGAACTAAATCACTATGAAACAAAGCCCCATGATGCACTTGAATGGAAAGGAACTATGGAGAGTAACAAATTATCATCTCAAGTAACTTATTTCTAGGTCTGGGGCCTGCAACCGTAACATCTCTTTCTTAGTGGCTACAAACTCTTCCTCAGAACAAGAGCTTAGAAAACACAAAAAACAACACACACAAAGTAATAGAAATGCATAGCAAGTAACTTAACTCTATATTAAATGACCAAAGTACCCTGGCCACATGTGGCCTCGAAGCCATTCCAGCGCATTCACCTCAAGCTAGATGCCATGCAATGCATTTAATTTATATTCATGCATTACGTACATCTACCCACCAGTTTGATAAACTATGCCTTTTCTTAATTTTAATAAATCAATTTATGCACTCGTAGTTTCCTGATATTTTAATGCATTTAATCTGCATTCATGGATTACGTACCTCTAGCCGCCAACTTCTAAACTATGCCTTTGCTTAAATTTATTTAATCAATTTATGCATTCACATTTTCCCAAATTTTTAAAATGAAAATGATTTATAAAGCTACTTGGACGAATAGAAAAATAGATAAATGCTAATTTTCCAATATATAAAATAGCTCTCCAAGTTCAAACTATACAAAAAAATAAGCAATATGTTAAATGGAAAAATGTGATTGCTGAATGCTACCAGTTAAATGCATTCCAGGTGAATGCATAAGTATTTCTGCCTACCAGTAGGAACTAATAAAAGCATTTCAACCAAATGCATAAGTATTCTTGCCTTGACACTAGGAGCCAATAAAATTGTCACTATAGAAAAATAGTTTATCCAAGTGAGTGCTATTAGGTTTGTTATCTTCAATTTCAAACTCCTTTGATGTTAATGCATTTTATTTGGTGGTAGAATATGGAGATTCCTTTTTTAATGAGAGTCTGGAAGAAGATTACATATACAAATAAATTTAAGCAAAGACATAGGCTAGAAAACTGACAGCTTTTATCAATAGAAAGGGGACGTTTACAGTGACAGAGCAAAAGCTCTTGTGCTCGTTGAATGAATACCAAGAGACAAGTTACTCAAGGAAACAAATTGCTACTTTTATCTATTTTGCTTCATTTTATCCCAGAAATGCAAGTTGGGTTTCACAATGCATGAAAACACATTTGTGCAAACAACTGCCAAAATTATAATTGCAATGGATGACAATGATAGTGTAATGGATACTAATAGTACAAACATCAAAATACACTAGCTAGTTTATTTTTAGATTCAATGGAAACAAGTATCAATTGGAAACAGATTAACCTAGTAGTCTATTTATCATAGGTTCTTGAATTCCAAATGCACAAGTGCAAACATGGTTCCCTACAGGCTTTTGCTATGCATTTTAACTATATTGTTGTTTTGCATCGAGCCTAAAGAACCACTGCAACTATGGTTTCCAAATAGATTTAAATCAATGAATGTAATTCAAAAAAGGTTTCTAATTACACTTAATACTTGAATCATGAAGCATCATTGCTTCAAGCTATAGCAAAAGTGCAAACAGGGACACAAGCAAATTCAACAATGACATCATCAAACAAGGATTTGTTTGCTATTACTATGACTAACTATTGAACTCATTTGATTCATCAGTCAAACAGCTTGATTCATTACTGACCTAACTTGTTTCAAAGCTATCTTGTTAAACTGATTAGTTAATTTCATTAATGAGTAAAAGATAGAATTGACTTAATTTGCACAAGCTAACTGTAAGATTGACTTGTTTGTTAATTGAAATTGATTAATGGTTCAGAGACAGATGAGACAAATTAAATTGTCATGAGAAAAATGTGAGATGGACTTATTGGCTGCTACGCCACATATACTATGACATTTGAGCTTTCATGAAATAATAGCGAAAGCAATAGAATAAACAGATGGCTTCAATATAGACGAAGAGATACAATTAATATGGACAGCTATAGGCTATTGAATATTTGTAGCATAAGAAACAGAAAGGAAGATGTTGCCGAAGATTTTGCAATTTCGGTTTACAATTGCGTTTGCTTCCTTGTCTATAAAGCCTTTTCAAGAAGTTCCTTTTTTTTTGCATATGAATGGCCATGATTGGTTTAATTGATTTGGTGTACAGAGATGTTTTATAATTAACTATAATTAACTATTCATCTAAGCTTGTACGTATCCCTGTATGCAACTGCGTATACATGCGTCCATGTATTTTTGGATGTGCCACTCTAGCCTTGTACCAATTTACTTTGTTATATGGATATCGCATATAGTAACACTAATAAGCTCTTTCACTGTACATAGCAGTTGTTTTCGTAAATGCCAGATCGAGCTTATATGTATCAGGATACATATATACTCACGCTAAAAACTACTGAATTATGATCTTTATTGTCCCATTTTCGTAGACACGTTACTATTGCAATCAAATGTGTAAAGCATTTGTGTCCAAAGAAATTAGATAAAGGAATGGCAATATGTTACACAACCTTGTCTTATGCCTTCATAGTAGTTTTTTCATTGCATTTCAAGTAAACCAGAAACTAGAATTTTATTCATATTATTTCATCCATGGCATTTATAGCTTTTCCAATAATTGGCTATGACCAACCATGGAACACAATTAATTCATCAGCCAATTAGCTTGATTGATCACTAATTAACTTGTTTGAAAGCTATCATGTTAAGCCAACTAGCTAATATGCCACATTCAGTATGACATTTGAGTTTCAAATAAGTCTCATGCACAAATCTGTTATCATGTAAAGCCATGTAAACATAGATGTTCCAATTCCATGGGACCATTTTATTTCCATTTGTCCAAGTTCATTTCATTCCATTATCAAGAACCAATAATTAAATGTTTAAACCAGGTACATGCAACTAGAAAATGCAAGTAGGGTTTCAACAATGACATCATCTAACAAGCATTTGTTTGCTATCACTATGATTAATGATAGAATTGACTTAATTTGCATGAGTCAAGTGCAAGATTGACTTGTTTGTTAATTGACTTTGATTAATGGTTCGGAGACAGATGAGACAAATTAAATTGTCATCAGCAGAATGTAAGATGGACTTATTAGCTGCTACGCCACATATACTATGACACTTGAGCTTTCATGAAATCACCCCACACCAGTTCCATCAAATATGGAAGGGTTATTCAGTGGCTTCACGTATGGTTCCCCTGCCATTCAAATGAGGGCAGAAAAGTAAAGAAATAAAATGTAAAGAGTGAATCTGATTAGGATGTTGAAAGACTTGTTAAATGAGAAATGGAAACTAAAACATTGAATTTGAGTTTCCATTATCTATTTTTTGTTTAATTCTTGACTACTGTTTTGTTAAACTGTAGATTGTAAAACACATGGTGTTGTAAAAACAACAACTCACTGACAGTTGTAACACACAAGGTGTTGTAAAGTATTTTGTATTACTCTTGATTAGTTTTTATTGGAATTATTTTGTATTGCTATAATTACTTTATTACTTTCTATTACTGTATTTCAGTATGGACATTTCAAGGTGAAGAACATGAGACATATGCAATGCAATATCATAGGTTTAATTACCAAGGTATGAATGAGCAAGAACTTTTTAGTAGATAAAGGTCATGAACGTTGAACTAATAGTATCACAGTCACCACAACATTTAAGGAAACCTATGCTCAACACTCTCTTTTCCATTATCAATTGTATTCCCAATTTCATCCATGAAGAATATCCTCAAAGATATAGAATACATGGATGCACAGGCTAAAGAAGTTCTTCATGGATCAAAGATATGGAATTCATTGATGAAAGAAATGGAAATCATGGATCAAAGTGATGGCTAATAGCAGGATCTACAGGTTGACAAAGTTCTTCATGGACGAAATTGGGAATAAAATTGATAATGGAAAAGGGAGTCTACACCATAGGTTTACTTAAATGTTGTGGTGACTGTCCTACTATTGGTTCAATGTTCATGACCTTCATCTACTCAAAGGTTCTTGCTTGTTTATCATGTAATATAGATTTTAGTGACTAGAGATGAATTGTGATTACTTTGAGCGTTTCATTTTTTGTTATTTTGCAGATCTGTGTAGTCATAGGAGATGTTGTTGTTGTAGAGTCAAGGTCTGGGACCAAGCTACTTGATACATGTACCCATACACTATGACATTTGAGATTCAAATAAGTCTCATGCACGCAAATCTGCTATCATGGTAAAGGCATGCAAACACTGATGTTCCAATTCCATGGGGTCATTCTATTTCCATCTGTCCAAGTTCATTTCATTCCATTATCAAGAACCAATAATTAAATGTTTAAACCAGGTACATGCAAATAGTAATGCAAGTAGGGTTTCATAGTGCTTTAAGACATTGTTATACTATGATTATAAATTCATATTTTAAGCTACTTTTAGTATTATTTATTCAAGCTTCTTGTTGAAATACAAAGGTTTCATCTGCGTTTGATAGGTATTATGTAGAAATCCTCTTGTCCATTTTACTTCATACATGTCAGCCCTGTAAAGTCTATATATTATTGACTACTGCAAAGTGGTCCCATAAAGAGGGCTTTGGAACCAAAATTATCTAAACACGTGTAATAATGACAGCTTTTGAACTACGAGTGAACAGTGTGTTGCTTTGAGCTTTTCTGTTGTCATCAAAGCATAAAGGGTAGAGGGGTTCTGTTAAAAGTTGTGGTTGTTGTCCTCATAGGCATAAACTCGTATTTTAAAATACTTTTTTACTTCATGCATGTGAGTCGACAGTGTGTTGCTTTTAGCTATTCCGTTGTCATCAAAGCATAAAGGATAGAGGGGTTCTGTTAAAAGTCATGGTTGCTATCCTCGTAGGCATAAATCTGTATATTAAACTACTTTTAGTGTTATCTATTCGAATTTCTTGTTGAAATGCAAAGGTTTCATCTACGTTTGATAGGTATTATGCATAAATCCTCTTGTTCATTTTACTTCATGCATGTGAGCCCTATAGAGTTTGTATTTTTTTAATTGTTGCAAAGTGGTCCCATAAAGAGGACTTTGGAACCAAAATTATGTCAACGTGTGCGATAATGAGGGCTTTTCAACAATCATTCAATAGTGTGTTGCTTTGAGCTTTTCTGTTGTCATGAAAGCATAAAGGATAGAGGGATTATGTTAAAAGTCGTGGTTGTTGTCCTCATAGGCATAAATGCAAACAATGGAAGCATAAAGAATGCAGTAGAAACCTTTTTCTTGCTAGCAAGCATAAAAATTCTATTAGATGTAGTCGTTACTATTTTTGTATCTTGGGGTTATAAAAAACTATGTCAAGAAATGTTGTAGAATCCAAATTACAATGTTGCCATAGAGCAGTTAAGTAATATTGCTTTTCGCTTTTTAGTCTATTCGGTACAAGAAATGCAAGTAGGGTTTCATAGTGCTTTAAGGCAATTGTATACTTTGATTATAAATTCGTATTTTAAACAACTTTTAGTATTGTTTATTTGAATTTTTTTGTTAAAATGCGAAGGTTTCATCTGAGTTTGATAGGAATTATTGTTTATAAGATGTTGTGACATACATTAATTGGATGTATCTCATCATCTTTCTTATCAGGATGCTAACAACCTTGATTTGTATTTGTCCTTGAATGTATCTGGATGCTATGAACTATGAATTCTACTTCCATATCACTTGGTTGTACAAGTAATAGTAAGCGCTACATAATGGTAGAAATCACAACTCATAGCATTCATATACACCCATGCACAAATACATGGTATTCAACACATTAACACGAACATGGTTTTCCAGGGCTAGTTTGTTAATTGCCTTTGATTAATAGTTCAAATGCACACAAAGCTAATTGCAATCATTTCTTTCTTTGAATTGCTAGGTACTTAAAGGCTAACTAGCAATTGCCTAATTATTTAGATATGGGATAATACAAGGATGAATAAGGAAATATGAACTTGCCTAAATCATCATGAATGATAGAGCTATTTGGTAAAATGCTACATATATTGTGACATTTAAGCTTCAAAGACTGCCCATGAACAAAAAAAGCTTCAAAACTCTTAGTTAACATGTAAACGGCTGAGAAAAATTGATCTGCTAACTGAATGGGGTCATTTTACTTCAATTATTTAGCACTTATTCTTAATTGTTTAATCACAATATGACTGGATGGCTAGCTGGCGCCATCCACAAAAAAGTATTTAAAGCAAATGCAACAGTAATCTGTTATATACACACATACATACATGGCAACATAGATACATGCATTCATATATACATAATTACATGCACACATATATACATGCAAACCTGTATGCATGGATGCATACAAAGACTATGTTTCATGGGATTATTGAAGAGTTAACTTGCTTTCTATATGCTTCCATATTTTGCATGTGTGCCTATGACGACAATAACCACAATATTTGACAGTATTCCTCTATCCTTGATGACAACTCATTGGTTCCAAAGCTCTCTCTATAGCACAACTATACATTGCCTATATGACTCAGATGAATCCTTCGTATTTCAAAGAAAGATTTGAATCAATAACACTTAAAATGATGTAAACTATGACTTTACAATCAAAGTATCCAAATGCATTGCAACAATGTGAAACCCAAGTTCCATTTAAGATGTACAATGACAGTAAATAGAAGGGAAAATGCATTTGCTTTAAAGTTTGTACAGTAATTTCAATAGGTTGTCTAGCCATTGTCCAAAATATGGTTTTCTATCAGCAAAGTCCTTCAACCTTCTTTAGGTCTAACTGCTACTTTGTTAATTGACTTTGATTAAAAGATCAAAATGTGAAATGTGGCCAAGGATAATTATAGACAGCTGTACGTTGCCTCCAAGATTCAGATGAATTCTTGATATTTCAAGGAAAGGTTTGAATCGATAACACTTAAAATGATTTAAACTATGATTTTACAATCAAAGTATCCAAATGCATTGCAACAGTGCAAAACCAAACTTCCATTTAAGATGTACAATGAAAGCAAATAGAAGGAAAGATGCATTTGCTTCAAAGTTTCTAAAGCAATTTCAACAAATTGTCTAGCCATTGTCCAAAATTTGTTTTTCTACCAGCATAGTCCTTGAACCTTTTGTAGGTCTAGCTGCTACTTTGTTAATTGACTTTGATTGAAAGGCCAAAATGTGAAATGTGGCCAAGGATAATTATACTTATTTATCTCTTTTAATTGTTATATATTCAAAGACTAATTAGCAATCCAAACAGCCTCGCCTCTAGTCAGATGCCATTAAATGCATTGATTTTGCATTAATGAATTATGCACCTTTAGCCAGTAGTTTTAATCAAAGTATGCATATGGATTCAGAATCAAACTCCCAAAATTTGAAAAGGTTAATTTTTTGAAATGAAGATCTACTTTTGAACCCCAACTGCTTAATTTTTATGAACCATATAGCATATGCCACTCACAATACCCATTTGCAAAGATTGTCCTTGTAACAAAAAGCAACGATATGATTACAAGTACAATCAATATAGTCAGAATCTTGAATTAACCTTTTTCTCTGTCTACTATATGCAATTGTAAACAAAAGAGAAGGTTCATTCTAGAAACTCACCTTGTACTACTTGCTTGAAGAATTTTCCATAGCTGGACAGCTACACGACCTCTTTTCTTCCAACCAAAAGCATTGCACCATGTAAAAAGCTTTCATTAGAAAACAAAAACCATGTCTTTGTTTTTTCTAAAAGAATAGCAATATACAATACTCCTACTGCGATGGATACTAATAGCAAAAACCATTTAAACACTACCGAGCATTTTTCTAGATTCAAGAGACACAAGTATAAATGCAGACAAGATTAACTACAAAAACTAATTGTGACAGGTTATTGGACCACAAATCTTCTAGCAATGAATTTTACTGCTCTTTTGCATGAAGCCTAAAATTGTTCTATCAAGCAATATTACTTAACTGCTCTATGGAAACATTGTAATTTGGATTCCACAACATTTTTGACATAGTTTTTTATAACCCCAAGATACAAAAACAGTAACAACGACATCTGACAGAATTTTTATGCTTGCCGGCAGGAAAAAGGTTTCTACTGCATTCTCTATGCTCCCATTGTTTGTATTTATGACTATAAGGACAACAACCATGACTTTTAATAGAATCCCTCTATCCTTTATGCTTTCATGACAATGGAAAAGCTCAAAGCAACACACTCTCGACTCATTGTTGAAAAGCTCTCATTATCGCACACGTTGACATAATTTTGGTTCCAAAGCCCTCTTTATGGGACCACTTTGCAGCAATAAAAAAAATACAAACTCTATAGGGTTCACATGCATGAAGCAAAATGAACAAGAGGATTTCTACATAATACCTATCAAATGCAGATGAAACCTTCACATTTCAACAAGAAATTTGAATAGATAATACTAAAAGTAGTTTAATATACGGATTTATGCCTACGAGGACAACAACCATGACTTTTAACATAACCCCTCTATCCTTTGTGCTTTGATGACAACGGAAAAGATCAAAGCAACACACTGTCGACTCACATGCATGAAGTAAAATGAACAAGAGGATTTCTACATAATTCCTATCAAACACAGATGAAACCTTCGCATTTCAACAAGAAATTTGAATAAACAATACTAAAAGTAGTTTAAAATACGAATTTATAATCAAAGTATACAATTACCTTAAAGCACTATGAAACCCTACTTGCATTTCTTGTATCAAAAAGACTAAAAAGCGAAAAGAAATATTACTTAACTGCTCTATGGCAACATTGTAATTTGGACTCTACAACATTTTTGACATAGTTTTTTATAACCCCAAGATACCAAAATAGTAACGACGACATCTGACACAATTTTTATGCTTGTCGGCAGGTAAAAGGTTTCTATTGCATTCTTTATGCTCCCATTGTTTGCATTTATGCCTACGAGGACAACATCCACGACTTTTAATAGAATCCCTCTATCCTTTATGCTTTCATGACAATGGAAAAGCTCAAAGCAACACACTGTCGACTCATTGTTGAAAAGCTCTCATTATTGCACACGTTGACATAATTTTGGTTCCAAAGCCCTCTTTATGGGACCACTTTGTAGCAATAAAAAAAATACAAACTCTACAGGGCTCACATGCATGAAGCAAAATGAACAAGAGGATTTCTACATAATACCTATCAAACGCAGATGAAACCTTCGCATTTCAACAAAAAAATTCAAATAGATAATACTAAAAGTAGTTTAATATACAAATTTATGCCTACGAGGACAACAACCACGACTTTTAACAGAACCCCTCTATCCTTTATGCTTTGATGACAATGGAAAAGCTCAAAGCAACACACTGTCGACTCACATGCATGAAGTAATATGAACAAGAGGATTTTTACATAATTCCTATCAAACGTAGATGAAACCTTCGCATTTCAACAAAAAATTCAAATGAACAATACTAACAGTAGTTTAAAATACAAATTTATAATCAAAGTATACGAATGCCTTAAAGCACTATAAAACCCTACTTGCATTTCTTGTATCAAATAGACTAAAAAATGAAAAGTTACATCTTCTGACCTCAAGCAATTCGTCTCTCACTGTCCAGCATTTTAATGTATCGAAACTCTGAAAATTGCCAAATTATCACCTCAAATAACTCATTTCTGGGTCTGGACTCTGCAACTATAACATATCCTGCTCAGTCACTAAAACTCTCCCTCAGAAAACCGCTTACAGAAGACAAAAACAACACACGCAAAGTAATAGAAATGCATACCAAGTAACTTAACTCTATATTAAATGACCAAAGTACCCTGGCCACGCGTGGCCTCCAAGCGATTCCACCGCCTTCACCTCAAGCCAGATGCCATTCAATGCATTTAATTTTTATTCATGCATCACGTACATCTACCCGCCAGTTTGATAAACTATGCCTTTGCTTAATTTTAATTAATCAATTTATGCGCTCGCAGTTTCCTGATATTTTAATGCATTTAATCTGCATTCATGGATTACGTACCTCTAGCTACCACCTTTTAAACTATGCCTTTGCTTAAATTTATTTTAATCAATTTATGCATTCGCATTTTCCTAAATTTTTAAAACAAAATGATTTATAAAGCTACTCTGAATAGAAAAATAGATAAATGCTAATTTTCCAATAAATAAAATAGCTCTCCAAATTCAAACTATACAAAAAAAAAAAGCAATATGTTAAATGGCGAAATGTGATTGGTTCATGCTGCCAGTTAAATGCATTCTGGGCGAATGCATAAGTATACTTGCCTACCGGCAGGAACTAATAAATAAAATTTATTTAATTTATGAGAGAAGAGGCTAATGAATAATTAAAATAATTATTTAATTATAGTGTAAAGTGGACAAAAATTCAATAAATAAGAATTTATTTAATTTTAGAAAGAAGAGTACTTAACTAGTGACGTAATTAAATAAATAAAATTTATTTAATTAATCAAGGGAAGAATAAAGATAGAAATGAATGAATTAAATAATTAAAATTATTTAATTAATAGAAGAATTATGACATTAGAAAATAATTAAATAATTGAAAATTATTTAATTATCAAAGACAAAAGGGGAAATGATGGAGAATTTAGAAATCACAAGACTTAGTACAATTTTTTAGTGTCTACACAATTGTTAGCAACAACAATGTATTCTACCTCTGTAGTAGAAAAAGAAATTGCATTCTGCTTCTTACTTAACCATGAAATCAACTTCTTTCCTAGGAGAAATGCACCACCACTAGTAATTTTTTTGTCATCCACATCTCCTACCCAATCAACATTAGTAAAGGAACTTAAAGTAAGGTCATCATCTTTAGGATTCCATAGGCCTAAATTAATTGTCCCCTTCAGGTATTTGAAAATCCTCTTCACAGTAGTCACATGGGATTCCTTAGGACCGGCTTGAAATCTTGCAACAATGAATACACCATTCATGATATCAGGTCTAGTTTGAGTCAAATAAAGAAATCCACTAATCATTGATCTATATCTAGTTTGATTTCCTTTTGGAGAATCATCATCTTGTGTCAACTTACATCCGGTCATCATAGGTGTACCAAATGGCTTTGACTCTTACATAGCAAACTTCTTTAGCAATTCTTTCACATATTTGGACTGAGATATAAAGATTCCTTTATCTAGCTGAGTGATTTTTAATCTCAAAAATAATTTCATCTCTCCAATCATAGACATCTCAAACTCACTCTGCATCTCATCAACAAACTTCATGCACAAACTATCACTCCTCCAAAAATGATATCATCAACAAAGACTTCAACAATCAAATATTTATCATGATCAATCTTGAAATATAGATTACTATCAACAATATCTTTGTTAAATGCAAGCTTCAACAAATACTTGTCCAATCTGGCATACCATGCTCTTGGGGCTTTCTTGAGTCCATACAATGCTTTCTTCAACCAACAAACCATGTCTCCCTAATTAGTCAATTGTAATCCATCAGGTTGCTCAACATACACTTCTTCTTCCAATTCACCATTTAGAAATGATGACTTGACATCCATTTGATAAAACATAAGCAATAAATAATCTCATAACTTCAATCCTAGCAACAGGGGATAAAGTTTCTTCAAATTCAATTCCTTCCATCTAAGAATATCCTTTACACACCAGTCTTGCTTTGTTTCTAACAACTTCACCTTGCTCATTCAGTTTGTTTCTAAAGACCCATTTAGTTCCAATTACATTTTTGTCCTTAGGTCTAGGAACAAGAATCCATGTATCATTCTTCTCAAACTACTATAGTTCTTCTCTCATTGCTTTAATCCAACGTTCATCTTTGCATGCTTCATTGACATTAGTAGGCTGAGTCTTTGAAATCAAACAATATTCTTCTGCAATTTTTCTCCTAGTCTGAACACCTTTGTTCTTATCACCTATGATCTGATCTTTTGAATGATTTAATCTTACATACCTTGGATTCTTAGGATGTTCTTGAATTTTTGTCTCTTGTGATCTCTCTTCTACACTTTCACTAGTTCCTTCCTCTTGATTTTTTTGATTCACTGGAATGATATAAACTTGATTTGAAGTCTAAAATTTCTTTCCTTTATTTGAACTATCTTTCTAATCATCTGAATCATATCCATAGGTTCTGGATGGTCTAGATATGTCTTCATTAACCTTGACATTTTCACTTTCAATCATTTTCCTCAATATCTTATTGTAGCACCAGTAGGCCTTTCTTTTAGTAGAATAACCAAGAAAGAATCCTTCATCACTCCTAGTAGCATCAAACTTTCCTATATCTTCATCTCTTTTGATATAGTATTTACTCCCAAAGATTTTGAAGTGTCTAATAGTAGGCTTATGACCATACCATAGCTCATAAGGGGTCTTACTAGTATAACCTTTGATTTGTACCTGGTTGAGAGTGTAAACAATAGTAATCACAACTTCTCTCTAGTAGATATGAGGAATATTTCCTTACAACATCATACTTCTAACAACTTCTTCAATTGTCCTATTCTTCCTTTCCACAACTCCATTTTTGATAAGGGGTCCACAGGGCAGATAATTATCCCTTTATTCCATGTTCTTCACAAAAAGAATTAAACTCACCAGAAGTGAATTCACCACCACTATTTGATCTCAAACATTTAATCTTCAGACCTGTCTCTATCTTAACCATAGCCTTAAAGATCTTGAACTTCTCCAAAGCTTTATATTTTTCCCTTAAGAAAGTAACCCATATCATTTTTGAATAATCATTAATAAGCAACATGAAATACATGTATCCTTGTAAACTTCTGACTCCAGAAGGACCACACAAGTTAGTATGCACAAGCTCCAACAATTCATTTGAACAATTTTTTTTCTCCAAAATGAAACTCTAGTTTGCTTCCCTAACTGACATTCCTTGCATATGAAATTAGTAGGTTTTATCAACTTAGGGAGATCTCTCACAGCCTGAGTAGAACTTATTTTGATAATATTGTCAAAGTTAGCTTGACACATTCTCCTATGCCACAACCAACTTTCATCAACTTGAGACATTAGAAAAAATTTACTAGCAACACTCAGGTGAAAGATATTACCTTTTATTTTTGCACCTGATGCAATCACATTTATGGAATTTCCCAATATTCTGCATTTTCCATCCTTGAACCGAAGATTGTATCCCTTATCAACCATCTATCCAACACTTAAAATATATGCTTCAGACCTTCCACATATAGAACATCATCAATATTATGCTTACCATCAAGAGAAATGCATCCTCTACCATGGATTAGATGAGTTTTATCATCAAAAAATATTACAACACCACCATCATACTTTTCCAAGCTCACAAACTTAATTTCATCACCTGTCATGTGATGAGAGCATCCACTGTCAATCACCCATTCATCTTTCTCTTCAACTCGAGTAGCTAGGGATTTCTCCACATTTGTATAATTAGAAAAATTAGTAGACACACGATTATTTTCTTGATAGCAATAAATACCCATTCTTCCTCACTTACATTCCCTTTATCAGATTCATCATCTATCACACCTTCATCAGTAGCATAATAACACTTTCTTTGAAATCTAGGCTTGTTAGGTCTTGACTTAGGAACTCTTTCTGGACACCTTGATGTAAAATGACCTATCTTATTGTAAGCAAAACATTTAATAGGAAACTTCCCTTTATAATCACCTTCTCCTTTGGCTTCCCTCTTGATAATAAGTGCTTCAAGATCATCCATTTTTCTTTCTTCTTCTTCAATCTCTCTCATTTCATCCTCATACTTGAATACCTTTCTAGAAGGAATTTCTCTTGGATAATATCTCTGTTTAACCCTTCTAGAGGTAGTATCCTTGAATGCAGATTCTATCTTAGGAAGAGCATCACCAAATTCACTCAACTCAAAAGAAGTAAGCTTACTAATCAACATGTCCCTAGTTACATTTATCACAGTCCAGAGTTCCTCAATTGTTGTTTCTTTAACTTTTTATGTAGCAGGAAAAGATCTGAGCAATTTAGCAACAATATCTAATTCTTCCAATTTTCCACCATCACATCTGATACCACACACAAGTTTAGTCACTCTTTACATGAAAGAAGTAATGTTTTCATCATCACCCATTCTTAACATTTCATATTTCCCTTTCAAACTTTTCAACTTAGCAATATTCACATTAGCATCACCTTCATACAAAGTTTCCAAAATTTTCCAGATCTCATAAGCAATCTTTAGATCCATAACATTTTTCATCTTAGAATCAGTCAAAGCACTCAACAATGCTTCCTTAGCCTTGATATTGTACTCATCATCCTTAATATCAATAACAATAGAATGACCATTCTATGGGATAACATACTTATTCCTTGTAATGCTCCAAGAGGATTCACCAATGCATCTCATATGACACTCCATTTGAGTCTTCCACATAGAATAATTTGTTCCATAAAATATTAGACTATCCTTCTTATATGTCGCCATCCCATATCACCTCAAGCTATTAAACTTCTTCCAAGGAACCTGGCTCGGATACCAATTGTTGGAAACACAAGGGCAAACAACTCAGAGGAGGGGTGAATTAGTTGTCATAGAAAATTAAACTTATTAAACTTATTCTTAGATCTAATTAACAACTATGAAAGCATAAATCATCAACACATTAGAAACACACATAACACCAAGATTTTTTACATTGAAACCCTATTAGGGGAAAAACCATGGGGGAGGTCAGTCCACAAGATTATACCCTATTAAAAGTATAAGAAATATGAATGGGGAATTCGCATGAATTTAGGCACATTTCCTAGAGCTCACTGCTCAAATACAAAATGGCTTATTGCCTAAAGGAAGACACATTCTCTTACAAAAAAATTTGGATTACATTTGTAGGATTTTAAATTGAGAAAATAGCATCTGCTAATGCCTGATGATAGTTCTGGTTAATCACATGAAAAATTCTTCACACTCTACTTCTGCCTTCAAATGATTAGGACATTATTCACACATATCATGCACATGCACTCACACATACCTTCAAATGAAATAAAAAATTGCTTATATATATATCTGCAACAAGAGATTACATTGCTACATGTTGGCTTCAACAAAATAACAAAAAATATACAAACTGTCGGCCCAAAATAATAAATAATCATCAATGAGAATTGACCAAGGTCAACCACAACATAGTGAAGACCCAAAATAACATCTTCAAACACAAAAAACCTTCAAGAATTATTCCACGATGATCCACAACCTGCTACCATCACCTTGTCAACCATGAACATGAAAAATATGAACACACAAAAGAAAATCACCAATCACAAGCACAACGATCACTGCGAACATGCAACATAGATAGAGCATGATATAGAAATATCCACAAACATCATGAATCACCAGAGAAGTATCCACGACAATTGAAATTACTAGAATCGCATTATCTTCATTTAGGAACACCAACTAAAGCAACAAAAAAATTTCAAAACACAACTGCTCATAACTTGATTAAATCTTCATACGGATCTCTGAAACTTAACATGGATAAACTACATATAATTAAAAAAAACCATTTAACCCACAACCTCTGATCATCGACATACTAAGTTCACCAACAGACTAAACTTCACTTCACCACTAACAACCTGCAACTCATTTCATTACAATTTTCTCAATATCCTCGACATATACAACTTTAAAGACATTAATGCCAATAGTGTTGACATTAATGACAACCACATATCAACAACATCCAATAGAGCTTCCTAAATTTGAGTATGAAAGTGAAAATGACATGACTATGCCAAGTTTTGACCACCACAGTGATGAGGACCATTTAGGTAAGGGGTTGTTTCAAGAATAGATATGTGAAAGCAACTTTGAGTCAAATGATTAGTAGGATGAGGAGGTAAAAGAGGCAAATCAAGAGGATAGATCCATGTTTTTTCTTGATGAGTTTCCTTCTTTTGTGGACTATGGTGAGGAAAGCATGCTCAAACCCACAGTAGCTGCAAGTCAAGGGCAAGAGAAAATTTTGGAAAAGCAAGACCAGCTAGGACAACATGATATTGACAACTATTTCAAGGTTTCTAGCTGTTATGGTGATGAGGAAGATTTATAAAATTAGGAACAACTACTTGTAGAGGTGGAGAAGAATGTTGAGGTACCTATTTTAACTAATTTATTTGAAGATATTCCTTTGTTTGTTCCTATAGATGAAGAAAATACACGTGAGCTAACAAAATCGACAATTTGTGATCAATAAAGACATGAAAATCACATTGACAGGGGGTTGATCCATGAACAAATAAGCAAGGATAATGTGGTTGTGAAGGTTCAAGACTATGGTATA
Source organism: Sequoia sempervirens (assembly GCA_007258455.2). NCBI lineage: Eukaryota > Viridiplantae > Streptophyta > Pinopsida > Cupressales > Cupressaceae > Sequoia > Sequoia sempervirens. The sequence continues at coordinate 131,986,827 of VDFB02000013.1, read as the reverse complement.
CTTGAAAACTTGCCTAAAATGGAGCATAATAAATAAACCAAATGCATGGATCAAATAGAGCGAAGAGGGGTGATGGCTGATGGATCAATTGATGGAGGAAAAGCTAACATAAATACATTGGTGATGGTTTCCCTTGAAGAATAGTTGAGAGAACTAATTGATGGTTGTCGGTCATTCTAAGAAACCCTAATTCTTGAGTTTCAAGATCTTACCTGTCCAGCTTGTAGAGAGCTTGTTGCTCTATTGGATTCTAGTGGAGATCAATTAAATGATGAGGACAACAAAGTGAAACACGTCTCTGAACCTGCCTTGTTTGTAGTGGAACAAGATGAAATTGATCAGTTGAAGGACTATAGTGAAAGAATGTAGCTAAAGCTTTTGGAAGAAGAATCCAAATGTCAAGAAATTTTTCATGAAGTTGATCTACCTGATCTTAGCTAGTTGGAGGAGCTTCCTTTCTATTGTGAAGAGGAACTTGAGGCTGGTGTTTTAGTTAAAGATGAAGGTGATTCTTTTCCTTTTGATCACTCAAGTATTTTTCCATATAGCCCACAACTTTTTGGAGGATGCCCTATTAGGCATCTAGGTTGGGTGGAGGCCAATGAGAAGGAGCAACCTCATGATAATATTGATCCACAACATCAAGGGAGATATCACTTTAAGCACAATTAGCCCACTTTCCTACTTGATCACCATGGGTTCACAAGCCAATATTGGTGGGTAAGTGAGTACTTTTCCCTCTTTGGAAGGTGTTATAGAAAGTTGGTGGATATTTTATTTTTCTCCACATAATTTGGTGGATTTATGAGCATGCAAAGCACCCTCAATTGGTTAGAAGGGATAGCTATTTTTCAAAACCAGTTAATGGTTTTGTTTAGATATTCATCTTCACTAGTTAGTATAGGTTAGAAGTAGTGTTGTTGATAATAAGTGCTTTAAGCACATTTCATTTCAGTAGTTTATTTCCATAAGTGCTTTTGCACATTTTTTCTTGCCACTAGGGCCTAATGGTTTGCTTTCATTTGTTTTGTTTTGGTTTTTGTTGCTATTTGGAGTTGAAAGTCTTATAATTTTCAAAACTCTTGAGTTTCAGAAGGGGAGAATTGACTCCATGCCCAAGGGCTCTACATAAGGAAACTAGCCTAATTCTTAGTAGGCCAGCATCTAGCAGAGGTTGCCAAAAGGGTTATCAATTTTTTACCACAACTCAAATTGACAGAGCTGATTTATTACAAGTTCATTTTAACGTGAAAGGTTTTAGTTATTTCTACAGTTGTTTAAACAATTGCATGTTTTGAGTTTTGAGTTTCAAAGGAAGTGCAATGTGTTTTAGTTTGTCATTCATCATTTGCAGCATTAGATATTGCATGAAATGTAAAATAAAGTACTTCAATTTGTATTTAGTTATTCATTACATGATGTTTCATACATTTGTTGCAAAAGAAGTACAAAATTGAACAAGAATTGTAAAAAATGATTTTTTGTATTCATTGGGATAAAAAGAGAATAAAGTGTCCCACACAAGCCATGGAAGTAGTTGAAACAATGGATTATAAAGAGTACACTACGCTACTAAAGATTAAAAGAGAAAAGAGTACATAAGAGGGAACATAGCCATCATTTCCTGAACTTGTCCTCACATTGCCTTCAATGTTGTCCATCGTTCTTTGCTCTTGTCCTCCAAGTGAACCTACAAGTGGATGAAAATGTTTGTTAGAGCTTGGGTTATGAATCCTCCTACATGATCCATCAATAGTAATGTAGAATAATATTTATGATGCATTGAATCAACTAAGAAAAGACAAGAGGAGTACAAGAGAATACCAAGGAGAAAACAGCATAAGAAACATTGTAATTATTATTTTAATCTAACACTATTTATTTCTTGTGCAGGTATAGGGTAAGTCATGATGCTAATCCAATTTGAATATTTTAAAGCATGTGGTGTAAAACGGTCCCACAAGGGTTGAGACCCAACATGCTACCCCTCAACATTCCATAGAGGGATTTTAGAAAAGAAACAATTCAGTGTTTCTCAAGAGAGATATGCATCCGAAGGAGTGCATCGAAGTGCCATAAGAGCTGAGAAGAAAGTGATCATCTAGGACAATCAAGTTTGATAGTGAAATGAATTGAAGATCATAGATGTTCAGTTACTCAAGTGAATTATCATCAAGTGCATCATCATGGAATGAGATAGTGAATAGGCATACATAATGCCTTGTTTACAAATCATCAATAGCAACTACAACAATTTGAGAAGCTTCAGAACACCTTCATTATGGTGTGTATTTCAAAATATTCTATGCATAAATCAAATTTTCATGTCAACATTGGTTGTCTAGAAGATTAAAATGCATGCAGAGTACAGAGGAAGGGTTGTCTCCATCAAAAATTGAGTCACAAGTGGTTGCAAGTAAAGCATGAAAGTCAAATAAGTGAAGGAAAGAAGCACTGGTGAATTGAAATGAAATACACTAAATGTTTGAGTTGAGTGAAATATGGAACATTACTAATGAAGGTATTTTTTCAAAAACTTGAGCTTGTTTCAGTACTTTTGGTGCTACAAATGTAAAGGAGGATCTCATTACACTGTTTCATAAAATTGTGGTAAAAATGAAGCTAGAAATGCATTTTTTGAAGCATTCAAGTGCATAAAATGTGTGATAATAGATAGAAAAATAACCTACAAGTGAACCATGATGACTAAGTGTAGCTTTGCAAGACAAGTAAGTGAAAAGAATCATTCATTTACAATGCATTTGAGGAAACAAAAGGAGCTTTTGTGCATGTTTCCATTTGACAAGAGTATGTGCAACAAGATGGAAGCCATATCCAAATAGTGAATGAGAAAGTGCATGAAGGTATGAGGAATGTTTTTCGATAAGCAAATGGAAAACATCATATGGAGTTGAGTCTTATTGTGGTTGTGCACTTCGAACAAAATTGAAAGAAAACAAGTGCTAAAAACATATGCATTGAATAGAGAGAATACAAAATTTCACTTGAATAACATATTAGCTTGTATCATTGAGAAAATTTTCTAAGTGGAGTAAAGGTTGCACTCTAAAAGTAAACAAGTGAAACTAAAATGGTGAGAACATACATTGGATTATTTTTTCTTTCTAAAATAGTGAGCTTATGCTACAATAAGCTAGGGTTTTGAAGCATATGAAACAATAATATTAAAGTTTCCATGACTCAAATGCACTTGTGTGTGAGTAGAGAAAATTAAATATATTTTGCATGGAATGGAAGCAAGTGCAGTGACAACATCTTGTGTTTTGATATAAAACTTTATGGTTGAAATTGTGAGATTTCAAGATACAAAAATAAGGAAGTAGTTCGAGCTCATAAAAAATGCATAGAAACCCTAGTTGTGCTCTCATGGTCATGACCTGAGAGAGTTTCTCTTCACAAATTGAATACCCACTTAGGGTTTTGTGTTCAAAATGAAAGTACAAGAAGAAATAACAAGGGTTCAAGTTCTTGCCAACATGGAGCTCTCGAAAAATGAAAATACTAACGCTAATGGTTGCGGCCATGATGGGTTTTACAAACCCAAAAAAAGGAAAAATATGTATACAAAATTCATTCATTTAACAAATAATTTCCTGGAATATCATGGGTCGAGCCCAAAGAATGTTTTTGCAGAAATAAGAGAACATATATGGTGAAGTTGCAGCCAAAACAATGACCATTCTTAGAAAAACTCATTTCTCTACCTTTTTGTTCAAACAAGCTCTCAAGTCAAGCTATTGTAAAGAGGAAAATTGATTTTTAATGGAGAAAAGAGAGCTTACCATGAATGAAAGTGGAAAAAACCAATCCAATTCTGCAACCAAAGCCTTCAAAAATCTTGAGAAAAATCTCTCATGGTGGCCACCAAGAATGGGGAAGAGATATCAAAACAGAGAAAATACAAAATACATCAAAACCAGAGTGATAGCCACAACAAATGGGCCAAATTTCTCTTCAAATGGAGCCAAAAAATCCATCAAAATGTAGAAGAAAATGCTTACCATCAAATGTAGTGGTGAATCAAAAAAAATAGCACTAAAAATGGTGAAGAATTGAGCTCAAAGACTCCAAACACTAACTTCCATGGCGGCACCCAACAAAGCCCTATTTTCCCCAACATGGCCATTGCAAAATAATAGCCCAAATGTGTGTTTGAAATTGGCTTTGTGGCTAGATTTTTCCCCATGTTCCAATTTGAATGTGATTTTAATCACATTATTTTTCAAAATCAAATGCCTTAAGTCACAAATACCTTGCCTTGTGGGTGGTTCATGCCTAGGCTGAAATATGCATTAATGTTTTTTTTCACTTTTAGAGAAAATCATGTGTGCTTTGGGCCCTTTCATTCTAGGGTAAGCCTTTCTCATGCCTTAGAAATATTTTATGCCCATGCATTTTACCTTGTGAAAATCAAAACAATAACCTTAGGCCCTTTGATTTTTCCTATGTCTTGAACATTTAGGGTTTCCTTTGGAGTTTGAGTCATCATATGTGATGGGGGGCCATTGAATCTTTTATGATTTTTTATAGAAAAATCAAGAGTATTCAAAGCCTTAGTTTAATATTTTGATTTTTTGCACAAAATTGCAAAAATCAGAGTATTTGGGAATAAATTGTAAAAAAACAAATGCAATCAGGCTTTCTATCTTTGTAATTCAAAAACTGCAAAGTTGTAAGACACTGATTAAGCATTGTTTCTATAAATTTCTTAATTAGTTGTTATTTAAATATAGTTAAGTTGTGCACTTGAGTTGACATCAAAACTTTCCATTTAGAGTTGAGTTCTTGGGAAGATCGGGAAAGGAGGTGACAAATTGAACTTTCCATTTTTAGTTTCCAATTGTTTGCACCTATTTTTTAGGACTTTTTGGATGGAAAGTTTCCATCTTTTTGAGGCAATTTGGAGCAAAAATTTTGCATTATTTTCTAGGCTTTTGCATGAGCTCAAAAATGAGAGAATAGTTTCTTTTTGGAGAAGCAATGGGCTTGATTTTTCTATTTTTGCACTACTGGGGTCACTTGATGGCTATAAGTTTGAGAAATTTTGAATTTCTCAGGGTTCATAATTTTGTTTCTTGCTCTCATATGCATTGCAGAGAGTTTTGTAAACCTTTTGAATCAAAATTTGACATGTTGATCCTTTAGTTTCAATACAAGCAATAGAGTTTTCCTTTCCCTTTTCCTTTTCATGCACTTACAATGATAATCTAATGTTTGTGATTCAAAATGGTGAATCCTATTGTTTTATTATTGTGGGTTGTGGGAAAGAATTGCAGTTATTTTAGGTTGCATGTTATATTCAATGATTCATGAATCTTTATGCAAAACACTATTGAGATAAATGTTTTAAGGTGAATTGTGAGAGATAATGCTTTAAGAGAGGTTGTTGTGAGGTTAAGTTTTGTCAAAATCTTAGAATATCTAGTTGATCATCTTAAGTTGTAGATTTCATTTTTCAACTTTATTTCTACCCCTTTCCCCTGAAGGTTCATAGGCTAGGTGATTAACTAGAGGGAACCAACCCACTTTGGAGACTCACTCTCACTTATTGATTGATCCACAAATCAGAGAGAATTTCCATGTTGCAACAAGATAGCCAAGCCTAGCTTGATAGAGGGTGAAATCCTGATTTTCAACAAGCACATTTACAATATATACATTGTTGTCAAAAATATTTGTTTAGTTGGTTGATTATAATGCTAAAATCACATAGCTAGAGTATATAAATTACATTTACTGTTATTATCATGATGTAAGTAATTGATGAGCAAATTTGTAATGAGCAACGAGTGAGCACTTTAAGTGCAGATTCTAATTGTTTATACATTCAAATTATTGTGTCTCCAGTTATAAATGAGACAAAAAAGAAATGCTATTTAGTAAAACAAAGGCGATACTTTGTATTGTTGTTTACAATATCATTTGATGAGAAATGTTGTTTTTTCCAATGAGGTAGTTACTACCATGAATGCCAGTGAGGTTGTAGTAAAATGAAAAATATAGTTAGGTTATATTTTTGTAGTGAAGTAGTTGTGTTTTCCAATGAGGCATTATGTTTAGCCAGTGAGGCTTTTCCAGTGAGACATTTATTGTAGCCAATGAGGATTTTCCAGTGAGGAATTTTTGTAGCCAGTGAGGCACAAAAAGCAGCCAATGAGGCTCTGTAATTAGTGGGAATTTATTAAGCTAGTGAGGCATTTTTTTGAGTGGTTTTTTATCCTTATGGGGGTTTTCCACTGATGAATTTTTTTGTTATGATTCTTTTGTGGTCCATGTGATATTCTTGTTTCATGCAATTTGGTTTTGTTGCTTTCTTTATCTACTTTGCAACATTTGATTTTTCATGTTGTTTAAAGATCTACTACTAGCTATCACATTTGGTTACACTCTTGAAATTGAAAATTCAATGATGACAAATAGATTATGTGTTTTGAAAAACTATTGAATTGAAATTGATTATTGAAGCACTAATTCAACCCCCCTCTCAGTGTTTCACGTACTCCAACAAAACCCACCTTGGTTTTGTAGAGTGATGCAGGAGCATCTGAGCAGATTGCCAATTAGCATCAACCAAAAAAATGAGATTCAGATTTGAATTTTAGTTTTGGTGTGTTTTTGGGTTCATTTTACATCTCTCAGCTTTGGAAAAGCTTTGGGTGTGTTCAAATTTGAATAAAATCATTTTTTTATCAAATCATCATTTCAAGGCTCTGCAACAGTTTTCAAAAATTATTTTTGGAAAAATTATAAGGATTGCAGTAGAATACTTTTGTAGGGGCATTCATGGAGGTAGCATGTGCAATTTGGAAAAATAATTAAATTCATATATTTTTTAGTTTAGAAGATTTTAATGTCAAAAGTTTGTTAAAAAAATTGTTAGCAAATTATGAAAAGTATAATATATCGTAATTTTGGAAGGTTCGAGTAAAATAATTTTGTAGGGGTCAATGGGATACCATTCTAATCTTACAAACAATTTTTTGTGTGAATTAGATAACTTTCATTTTTTTCGCTTGTGAGCACCCGATTCGACACTTCCAAAGTACCAATTTGACCAATTTATTGTGGAAGGGTATTATGAGGGTCATGAAAATTAAATATCAGTTTTTTTTCCTCCATGAACTATTTATCTATTACATAAATAATGTGGGGGATTTTTGGAGCATAAAAGAGACAAAAAATAAAGATTTTAGATATTTTAAAATGTCTAGAATAGAGAAAAATGCCTCTCAGAGTAAAGAAAACAATTGTAAGATTTAGTGGAGGATTGAAATGTATCATTTAATGCTGCATACACTTATAATATGGATAAATATTCTTGGGGAGAGTGGGGCACCCATTATAGGGCAATAATTGATAATTTTCAATGTATTTTTTAGGGTTTTTGAAGAGAAACATGGGAAAAATTTTGTGAGGAATGTGAAGGAGAAAATAAATTTGTAGAGGTATTCATTGGGAGTTTTTGGTTACAGGTTTGGGCAACATTAATCAAGGAAAGACAAGGCACCAATGTGTGAGAGGTGTAGAGATTTTGGAGTTGTGTGAAGGTCTGAACAACAAGACAACTTTGGAGTAGCAAGAAGAAGCTACAGGGAGAACATTTATGGAGATTTCATTTTAAAAATATTGGGGTGGTTTTTGTCTACATTAGTGATGCAAGAGCATCTTGGGGGTACCAAGCAATCCTACACAACCAAAAATATTTTAAATTTTATTCCTGTGCTTTATTTTATTTTTTTGGGTGCACGTACAAATTGTTGAAATTTTCAACTCTTCCACAATAGTAGGTGATGGATTGTGGGAAGATAAAATTATTAATTGATTCATTTTTAAATTATTGTAAAAGATGTTAATTTTACAAAAATGAAAATCTTACACCCTAGCTTGGAGTGGGCATTTAATATGCTCTGTAACTCCACTTTGAAATTTGAATTTGTATTTTGTTGCAAGTTGGGAATGTAGGGTGTTGAGAGAGAGTATAGATAGTGGGTTGGAGAGTGGGAAGAAAAAAAATGAATTTCACATTGACTGCACATGCCAAGAAGAGGAAATCCATGCCAAGAAGGAGTAATGAGCATTTTGGAGGTTTTACTGACATATTATTATTATTGGGAAAAGAGAAAAGATTGTCTGGGTCATAATTGTGAGACCTAGTCTCAGTAAAACAACTGTATCTTTCTCATACAGTAAAAAAATTAAGAATTTTAAAATGATATGGAAATTTGGAAATGAGGTGCACCAAACCCAAAAATAGTTTTAGAATATTCTAACAAATGATAGAGCATTGATAAATAGAAAATGATGAGTTTTCTTGGTGGTTTAGTGGAGGTTGATTTGAGAAACCAATAGTGGTTTCTTCTCACCCAATTTTTATATATTGATTCTTGCTCATTTGGTGAAGGGGGGGCTTTGGAGAAGTTGTTGGTTAACATAACCAGATTTTGTTGGATTGAGCATAGGATTGAAGACTCCAAGTGTTGCAAAATTTTATATGTAGAAATCCCATGTTGTAAGGGAGCTTATGAGCTTCTACATATTGTAATCTCAATTCATATTTGCTGCAATAAAATATATTATTTTCTTTCTTGCATATCTTGTGATATTTTGAGTTGTGTTATGAGTTTTTAGATTTGTAAGGGGATTCCATTTCATCAGTGGTATCAGAGAAAATTTTTATGAGTGTGCAGGCATAAGCACTAATATGAGGAAGTTTGAACCAAGAACTTGTGGTGATGTGCATGTGCACAGATCACTAAGTGAGAGACAGTCTATAACTGAAAGGTTGAAGATTGAGGGTGTATGGAAAGTGTATGATGAAATGTCAAAGAATAAAAGAAACAAGTTTGTCATAGTTGTTTATGAAAGTGAGCAGGATGGAGAAAATATTGCAGAAGCATACTTTGAGTATAGTGTGAAGAAAGATGGTGAGATTGTAGTAAAGGATGAGGAGCAAAGAGAAAGTGTAGCAACTAAAGAGGAAAATTATGTTGTAGTAGAGTTAATTCCTTTGGAGGACACAAATATAGTGATGATATCGAGTAGTGAAGGTGAAAGTATTGTAGCTAAAAGTGAAAGAGTAAAAATCACAACAGTTGAGGATGTTACAGTTAAAACAAAGTATGCAGTGATGTATGAGGATCTAGTGTTCAATGAGGACCCTAATGAAGACCAAGAGTTTCTTGAAGAAGAGATCACAAAGATAGATAATTTTTTCAATGCAACAACAAAGACAATAACATTTAGTAGTGAGGAAGAAGATTTTGTGAAAAAAAAGTCATTGAGGTAAAATATGTTTTTGATGAGTTTTATAATGTTGAATTTGTAAAGGATTTGCATTGTGGGATGAGAAAAGAGTTATAAAATAAAAAGGATTGTGAGGATCCAAATTGGTATATAGATGTATACTTTCATGTAGAGGCTGTGGAGGAAGCTACAGGAGAGATTTGGTGGAGGTGGTCGACTTGTGGTGGGTCAAAACCCATGAAAGAGAAGAGTAGATAGATTTTGAAGGAGAATGGTACATGGTGGATACAAGTCCATGAGAGGAGAGAAGAATGAAGTGTAGAGTTATTAGAGGAGGAGGTTGCTTGTTCCACCTAAGTTTTGGAAGAAGAGAAGGAAGAAAAAATCAAAGGTACTATTTTTCAATGATGGAATTTGCTGAAGATTGCTTGCAATTTGAAAGGGTGGTACTACCACTCAACTCCATTTTGTGAGACCACGCTCACATAATTTTTCTACCCTGGGTTTCTGATGTAGGAGCATCCTAGGGGTACCAAGCAAACCTGGACAACCAAAAATATTTTAAATTTTATGCTTGTGTTTTATTTTTATTTTTTGGTTGCAAGTGCAAATTGTTGAAATTTTCAACTCTTCCAGCATAGCAGAATTTGGTGATGGATTGTGGGAAAATCAAATTTATTAATTGTTTCATTTTTAAATTTTTTTAAAAGATCTTAATTTTACAAAAAGGAAAATATTACACCCAATCTTGGAGTTGGCATTTAATATGCTCTACAACTCCACTTTGAAATTTGAATTTGTATTTTGTTGCAAGTTGGGAATGTAGGGTGTTGAGAGAGTGGAGATAGTGGGTCGGAGAGTGGGAAGAAAAAAAAATGAATTTCACATTGAATGCACATGCCAATATGAGGAAATTCATGCCAAGAAGGAGTAATGATCATTTTGGAGGTTTGATTGACATATTATTATTTTTGGGAAAAGAGAAAAGATTGTCTGGGTTGTAATTGTGAGACCTAGTCTCAGTGAAATGACCATCAATTTCTCATATGGTAATAAAATTAAGAATTTCAAAATGATCTATAAATATGGAAATGAGGTACACCAAACTTAGAAAAAAATTTAGAATATTTTGACGAATGATAGATCATTGATAGATAGAAAGTGACATGTTTTCTTGGTGGTTTAGTAGAGGTTGATTTGAGAAATCAATAGTGGTCTCTTCTCACCCAATTTTTATATATTGATGCTTGATCATCTGGTGAAGGGGGGCTTTGGAGGAGTTGTTGGTTTATGTAACCAAATGTTGCTAGATTGAGCATAGGATTGAAGAATCCAAGTTTCGTAATTTTTTGTATGTAGAAATCCCATGTTGTAAGGGAGCTTATGAGCTTCTGCATATTATAATCCTAATTCATATTTGCTGCAACAAAATATAGTGTTTTCCTTCTTGCATATGTTGTGCTATTTTGAGTTGTGTTATGAGTGTTTATATTTTTAAGGGGAGTTTATTACATCATAGATCCTAAATTGTAAATGAGAAAAAATATAAAAAATTGTCTCATGTTCATTGGTCATTGATCTAGGGTTCTTGAGTACAGGATTTGGCTAATGCTTAGAGAAACCCAAAAAAATGGTTGGAAACACCAAAAAATAGAAAATTTAGATTCATCTATAAATAAACTAGGATTCCTTGGAACTGATGTCTAAAATCTCACTTCAAATATGTCAAATAATTACCATAAAATTGTACATAAATTTGATTGGCTTGTATGAACTAGACAATGAATCTTGTTGAAGAGTTGGATATTCAAAAACTTTAAGAAATGCTGTCAATATTCCAAGATAGTTGCACTAAAATAGAGGGGCTATGCATTTTCCTTATGGAGATATACTATGATCACCACTGTAAAAATGATGAAACCCCCTCTACCATCCATGCATATGATATTTACTTGAAAAATGCGTGATCAACTATTTTACTTACTATACAACTCACCTACCCCTATCTATGTATAATATTTGAAGTCAATAGAGAGGATTCTATTTTTCTACTATGTAAGATGCCTATACATATCCATGTAAATTATCCATACAATAAATAAATAGGCCACATTTTATAGGACTTGTCAACATTATGGATTTCTTATTGTATACATTGGCTTGTCATGCATACATAAGTATCGCATAGACAACCTTCTTCATTTCATTTTGTCAAAATTCAAAAAATGAAATTATATCTTTAATTTAATTTTAATGCTTGCATTTCCTATCTTTCTACTATGATTATGTGTTACTTGTAAAAACAAAAAATATTTTAAAAAAAATTATGTTGTTATTGTAGATTTGTATTTTTTTAAATAAGTCAAAGTTAAAGTGATTTGGTAACACTAACTATAGAATATAATTAATCCATACTAAACAAATAACTTACAAATTAGAGACAAGCATAGTACTTAAATAAAATATGAATATCGATATTATGGTTCATATTGTACAATTCAACCAACCCGAAGTTAAAAAAATCCCAAGTTCAAATGATTTATGATATATTTTAATTTCACATTAAATATTCCTTTCTATTTCACAGCCTCCAATTTTAGGAATTGCCAAAATATCTTGTCTTTAAGGAAATAAATAGATATATATAAAAATTATTAAAAGGAAGTATAGTGTAATATTTTAGTTCATGAATAGTTGGGCATCTAGAGAAAAACCTCTTTAACCTCATTAGTTGTTTGAACACTTTTTACTTTCAAATAAAATCACTCCACACAATACAAATGTTTGTTTAATGTGTCGAATAGAATGAATTGTGGGCTTTGATGTTTGTTTATGATTATATACATAAGAAACAAAAAAAAAATTTAGGAAAAAATATTATGTTGTTTTATTCAATTTTTTTAACATTGACACTACCAAATTGATCCCCTCCATCAAACATAGGTCTAAAAACACCCTTGCAAGTTGAAAGTTTGCATAAAACACTTTATGTCATTTTTTATCCATCCCAACATGTCCAATACTCCTTCCTTAAAATATTTCACCTTGACAATTCTAATTATTTCTAGATATGTATTATACTCAAAACTACTGCTAACACCTTCAAAATAATATTCTATAAGATCCATCCTCCACTTCCCTATTCTAAGATTTAAAATTTTATTTTATCATACCTCTTTTTAAACTGTTGATAAATAAATTTCTATATTTGAATGGTATTAAGTATCTACCATGAAATAAATCTATTAGATATCCTAAAAGGTGAAAATCTATTTACTCAAACTATTTTATTTTAGGCCTAGTTTCAAAATTTAATAATACCTAATTATCATATTTTAACTTTCTCACAAGTCAATTTCTTGTACATAGTTTCAAACTCATGTTGGAAATATTATTTTTACAATACCTTATTATCATATTTCAAGTTTTTTGTAGATCAATTTGTTCCACTCACTTTCAACTTCATGATGAAAAAATTAACTATAAATTCCATCACCAACATTTTTGCAGTGATGCCTAGTCTTGACCCTTCTTTACAATTTACATCTATAGATTCCATTCAACATATTGGTTTTACAAATTTCAAATACTAGCTACAAGTATTTGATGGTATACACACCCATCCTATGCTACTTTCAAATTGTTGGTGTTTCCAACTAATTACCCAAGTTTCTCTAAGGATTAGCTAGATCCTATTCTTCAAAACCCTAGATAAGTGGCCAATAAATAGGAATTTTTTTATAATTGTTATCCTTTGCCCTTTAGGCTTTGCAAAAATTAGGTGGGTTTCCCTTTATATGACATAATTTTCAAATTATAACAATGCTTTCAATTATGTCAAAACAAATTACAATTTTTACATTGACAATTTAGAGGATGAACCTGATTGGAAAAACCTTCTTCAAATATTCTATAGATCTATACTTCAATGGTTTTAAATGAGAATAAAAAAGAAGAAAAAAGATAAGTTTCAAATTTAAGTTGATGTTTTCTAGGTTTGAATTATATGAGTTAATATGACTAATGCCTTATCCATTACAGAGTCAAGAATGAAGTAATTCCTCTGATAATCATGGAGAAAACTCTAATTTCTAATTAAATTGGTGCCATTGGGTGTACACACAACTTAGAGGACCTAAGGATCATGTTGAGGGTAATTTTAGTCACACACAACATGTTAGTCAATAAGGGTTTATTGCCTCTCTTCTCTTGAAAAGTAGTAAAACTACTCCAAGGTTCCTTTCTATCATATCATGACTATGTGGATAACACAGTGGTGAGATCAATGTAGTTTCATGAGGGAATCTATATTTTAGATAACTAGAAAATCACATGCAATCACAAAATATAATTCTAATAATTTAAAATAGTAGATTGCATAAATCAATAATACAATAGATTTATATCAGATTATTGCTCTTTTAAAATAATTTAGAAACCATTTATGAAATAAAATAGAAAAATAGAATAAGGTTACAAGAGATAATTAAACTAATTTTTATTCTAATCAGACTATAGTAAGAAACATTTCATCAGTCACCTTTTTACATTTACATGAGACCCTTCAAAAACATTTACAATTAACGATAGTGTAATCTTCAAAGGAAATACAACATTCACAAGATTTTAAAATTTCATACAACTAGAATACTGTCAAGAACATGCAGATTTGGGATGAAACCATACTTAATTCCATAGTTATAGACAAGATCTCATTAATTTGACAAGTGTTATTAAAATAAAATTTTCATACCATCACCATTGTGCCAAATTTAGATGCATGCAACATAGGAATTGTCCTTAGATGAATAAATAAAATATTTGCACAAAAATCAACAGGTAAACTCCACACCGAGATTGTATTATTTTTGTTCTAGAAATTACATAAGAATTGGATCCTTTAGAATGACCTTGAACTAAAAATATATAGAAAATAAATTCCCATAATTATGGGTCTTGATAAAAAGTAATTGGAACTAACTCCAACACTTGAGTCTTTAACTGAAAAATAAACTAAAAATTAAAATAAAGAATAACTGGGCACCATAGTTGTAGCTCAATTTAATTGGTAAAACTTAGGAAAAATAAAAGCATCTGAAATAACTAAACTTGAACTTAAAATCCAACTCACCTTCTTCAAAATTCTAATACCAAATTTTCCTTTCCATTTAGGCATGGGCCTTGGCAAAAAAAATTATTGCAAATTTTCAAACACCACCTTTTCTTCATCTAGGCATGAGGTTCCAAAAGCATTTCACTAGACATCTTGATTATTTGCAGAAAACACAAAGAAAGTCAAGTATCAACAGCAACACCGACATCTCCAGTCGATAAAATTTTCTAAACATATTGGCACAATTTCATTCATCTTATCCATTGGTGGCCCTTTGTGAGACTATATTTTAAGTTTTTTTGTCAAAGGCAGTCTTCTCCATCTATTATTGTATCTGAGCGAGGGATTCTAACTCTTCTTGGAGAGACTGAAGCTTTACTATCTTGTTGACCATTTTATCAACTCCTTCCTATGTAACATGCCATTGCATATGGTTTTAAAATTCTTTGAACATTTTTTAGGCTCTTTTACCATTATAGGACTATCCCAAAATGTGCATCCAAGGTTTTCTTTCCTAGTGAATGCTATTCATTGTTTTTTTCTGCCTGGATTCTATCATTGTTCAACCTGTTCTTGCACTTAATCAAAAAATTTACTTGGAACTTTGCTACTCTCACCCAAATTGGAATCAAATCTTGGTCTTCATCTTCTATTACAACAAATTTTAAAAATTCATCCACTTTTCTCTCATTTATTTGGTGGAGAATGAGAATATATTCTTCCCATGCTAGCAATTCTTCCTCAATACTCAATACAAGGTTTTGTGCATTTCTATTCTCACCATTGATAGAGTGATAATACTTAACCAGTTATTTCAAAACTCATTCAGCTAACTCTAGAAAATTCTCTTTCCATTGCTGAGTAGTGGGAATCCATCCATCTAGGTCAAAATGTTTGACCTAACCCTTTAATGTTGCTTGCAATGTAGACTTAGGATCTTTGGCATCAACAAGTCCAATCAGGTTACTAATGCATGTTGTAAGTTGTTCCACTTGATCCTTTATCTCTTCTTTAGTGTTTTCATTTGTTTGCATCTTTTTCAATTTTCTAGAAGCAAACATTTGCAAAGACTATTGATCCCCTTCTCCGGTATGTACACCCATATCTACTTGTCTGATTTGGTAGTCTTCAACTATCATCTTTGAATCTAATTTTTTGACCAAGGGAACAACTATTTTAGTAGTCATGTTACCCTATTCATTAATATAAATTTTGGAAATCCTCTAATCTTTCTTTCTTCAAGTCTTCTTGGAGATAGTAAGGCTTTAGAGAACACACTTAAGCTCTACTCTAGAGTTTCCACATAATATATTTGCCTCTTTTAGATGGTCTGATTTAGCCATATAGGTAGGGTTGGAGATATTTCTCTTTAAGGGGAAGAGGTGACACCACTATCTTGAGTTTTCTCTACATTTTCATCAGCGCCCTTCTAGTGAGGATCTTGGTCAATCTTTTCTTCTTCATAGGGATTCTCTTGATCCCCTTTTCCCTCTATGTGAGGAAAATCCTTAGAAATTTTATCTTCTTGATCAATGGCTTTATCAACAAGCATATTCTCTTGAGAAATATGCTCTTCAACATGAATTTTTTCTTTATTCACTTCCTCATCTTTATTGACTTCTTCTACAAACACTTCTTCAATATCCATATCAATATGAACATTTTAAGGAAACACATCCTCCTCCTCTTTCATCTCTAAGTCTCTTGAAGGATCCTTCTCTATCTCTCCTTCCTCCATTATTGTCTTAACATGAATTTCCTAACCATGAGGTAGTTCATATTTTGAAGGAGGAGGATGAGTAGATGGTGGTGGATGAGAAGGTGGAGTAGGCATTTTATCCTTGGGTGATTATGGAGGAGTTGGAAAAGGTGTCTCATGAAGGGGAGTTTTGGTGTATGTTTGTTGGGCCTCCCTTTGGGTTGTTGTTTCTTTAATAGATTCCTTGGTTCTCTTCTTGTGATTAATTTCATTGTCACCCTCGATTTCCTCTTCACCTTCACTAGAGAAAATGTTCACTGGACTCCTTTCTTTTATTTCCCTTCCTACTTCCTTGGTATGCTCTACTTTTTCTTTCTTCTTATATGTGACAGTACTAGAAGATGGTTTCTCCACAAAAACATACGATTGCTTCTCCTTGGTGGGTTCTTTAATTATTTTCTCTCTTTTATTTTCCTCCGCGGGTCCCTTGATAGGTTTTGGCAATCTTTCCACAGGTAAAGTCCTTTTAAACCATCGTAGAGAATGTTCCACCACACCCTGTGTCCTATCCTTGATGGTATCATTTTCTAGTATTGAACAGTCAACATTATAAATTGGTTGATTAGGAATTCCTTGGCCCGAGTAAGAAGGATCAAGAAGATTTCCATCTTCTTTCTTCTCTTTGGGAATTTAGAGGTCTATGTAATGCCTCATCAAAAAGACTATCAGCCAATAGTAATACTTCATCCTCACCTCAAATTCTTCTTTGTAATTGGTCCAGTGATCCTCAAGTTTGGGCTCATGAATGAAGTAAGCACCCATTACTTTGCTAATGCTTCCAATGGGGTCAAATATTCCCTAGTCCTCATTGTATAAAGGAAAATTATACCTTGCCAAATTTCAATTTCAACATTTTGGAATTATGTGTGTTTGGAAAAGAATAAAATGGTATTTTAATGGGAAAGCCATAGACATGCTTGTGATTCCAACAATGAGTTTTTGCACTTCTATAATTTTTTTGCAAACCTCCAACAAAAGCAGCTTATTAGTTGGGTACTGAGGGAGCTTTGTATGGAATTTTGTGAAAACTAACTACCCTAATATAAGTGAAATTATTGTAATGGATAAACTAGTATCCAATCTTCTTGATCACTTCCATGGATTCCATAGATATTCTCTTAGAGAAGTCTCCTTTCAAGCCTCTAATGACAACATCGACAAAATTATCTTTCACAATACCAATATTATGAAAAATTGCTTGCATCTCCAGTTGAGGATAGTGTTGGTGCATTATCACTTCTCCAAGATT
Source organism: Sequoia sempervirens (assembly GCA_007258455.2). Taxonomy (NCBI): domain Eukaryota; kingdom Viridiplantae; phylum Streptophyta; class Pinopsida; order Cupressales; family Cupressaceae; genus Sequoia; species Sequoia sempervirens. The sequence goes on along the minus strand of VDFB02000013.1, from coordinate 131,969,442 downwards.
TAAGGATCCAAGCTTGGTGAGACTTGGGAATGAGGCTTGGGAAGCCAAAAAATAGACAAGATAGGATTTCATGTAAAATTTATGAGTTGACATAACAATACTCAACAACTCATGAATGATATTACTAATAAGAGAAGCCTAATCAATTTTCTTTGTTTGAAGAATTGATGATCTTAATGAACTTGACCATCCATGGGTAAGTCTCTAGAATTTTGATACCAAAGGACCCAACTCAATAGCATGATTAGATCTTTAACATATTCCTTGTACTCACTTCTATATTGCACCTGGCTATTTCAGTAGCCACCTTACTAGGTTTCTCCAACTAATTACTATTGATATAATTCAAATTTTTAGTTGGATGCTCATCAAAACAATCAACTACCTTCTTCATTTCTACTGCATCATATTCAGCATGGGAAGAAATTCTAAATATTCTCTATATATTTTAGGCTAATATCCAATATAGTTTCCCCATTTCCTCCCTTGACTTTTTGAGACTTATGGTTATAGTGAAGAGCACAAGTCAAGATCAAATTTGGATATTGAACTGTGATTGGAAAATAAGAAGCCTCCAACAATCCTAATTTTACAAGAGTTTTGGCCATTGGAGTCCTAGCCTCACTATCACTGATTCTCCATTTGAACTCATCTATGTCTACATGGCCTAGGTTTGTATACCCAATATCATTGTATGGAGAGAACACTTGGAAGGTAGATGGTAACCTTTGTATTGGAACTTCATTTCTTCTAGATCTTTGGGAGGCATATCTCCTACAAGTACCTATATACACCTAAAAATCGTCTGGATAATCTAATTAATTAAATACGATTTATTTGATTAATTGACTCCCTTCTATTTTCATCTACTTATAAATAAATAAAAATATTTAATTATATGGTTCACATTTAAATTCTTCTATCATTATCATATTATTTCATCTTAATTAAATAAACAAGTTCACTTGCTTTGTTTTATTTAATTACCGTATTCCTTCCATGCTTATTTAATAAACAAATTTCTATAGTTTGTTTTATTAAATAAAATATCCTCTTTTAATAAATTGAATAAATCCAATACTTCAATTAAAGCATATTTCAACAGCTATTTCCTCTTTTCACTCATCATATGCACCAACAAAATTAGATATTTTATATCTAATTAATTCAACTTGACCTTCACAGACAAATTTGAGACAAATTATAGGAAAACTCATTCATCTTCTTCCATTGATCATTCCTATCCTTTGGTTGAATGTTTTTGTGGGGAGGAACAATCTCCATAATCTTCTCAGGCTTCTTCATCTTTCACCATTGATTCTTTCAAATCAAATCCAGACCTTTGCTTTGTTGCCACATCACAAATATGTTGCTAGGAATATATAAATACAAATTCTTTCCACAAGAAAAAGATCCCAAGTTTATGCAATTTTACTCTGCAAAAATAGCATTAGAACAATTAAGCATTTGCGCATTGAGCAAATAACAAATAGTAATTAAAAATCATATAGCAATCATAATCATGGCTTTTCATTTAGTTACATCTTAGTTTATGATAGTTTTTTTTTATCATTTTCATGTCATTCTCAGCTATAGTATCATCACCATATCATTTAGAAATCATTACATTGGATTAGATTCTTTCATTTTACAATATCTCATTCTCTAGATTTTCATTTTAACAGTCATAGCGCTTACACAATCTAAGAGCCACAATGATTTAATAAATATTTGGAGATAGAGAGTAATAGGACGCTTTAAAGAGATTTCTTGCTTTAATTAGATTAATTATTGTTTAAATCTCTTGATATAATGTCTTATTAGGTGTGTTTGTTGTTCAATCTTGGCACAATAGAAAAACCAAAAACTCTACATCTGCTAGCATCTATGACTAAACAAGAAAATCCTAAGCATTGTACAAATAGAAAATAGTAATTAACAATCATATAGCAATCATAATCATGGTTTTTCATTTAGCTGCATCTTATTTTATGGTAGTTTTTTTTATCATTTTCATGTCATTCTCAGCTACATTATCATCACCATATCATTTAGCAATCATTACATAGGATTAGATTCCTACATTTTACAATATCTAATTCTCTAGATTGTCATTTTAATAGTCACAGTGCTTACACAATTTGAGAGCCACAGTGATTTAATAAATCTTTGGAGATAGAGAGAAATAGGATGCTTTTAAGAGATTTCCTACTTTAGTTAGATTAATTTTTGTTTAAATCTCTTGAAATAATATCTTATTAGGTGTGTTCATTGTTCATTACGCATATTTTAATCACACATAAATTGGTGCCCACCGTGGGGCCCAAAAACCCCATTTTTAACATATTTTCTTGATAAGTGTGTCTGCAAGCTTTTTGATGTGTTTTGTTTTAGCACGATCGAAAGTTCTTACAACACATGCAACTTCCAGATCAATGCATCCAATCATTGTTTTGGTGCATCTAGAGGATATTTCAGTGCATCTGAAGACTGTTTCGGCGCATCCAGTAGCAGTCTCACCATAGTCAGGGGTTTTTTTGTAGTGCACCTATCATTTCTTTTAGCACATTTACTAAATTTTGTAGCATCATAGAACTATTATTTTTGCACATTTAAATATTTTTTTACCACATATAATGACAGTTATGGCACATTTGACTATTTTTGTAGACTTTTAAAAATTCCCAGAATTAATCCTTATTTTTTGTCCTACAAGCACAAAATTTGCTGGTCAAAGACAGTTGTTGGAAAACACTTAAGTCGGTCAAAGACAAAATATCACAAACTACTAATGGTTTTTGTAGGGTTTCAAGTTTATTTCATTACTTTTCCTTTGGTTAAGGTAGTGAATCTAGATTAATTAAAGAATTGGTTTGAACCCCCATGTCCCTTATGTTTTGAAAGCAATAGGCATACACTCTCCCCTTAATTGGGTGCTCAAAATGCTAGACTTGATATCTTTCTTTATTAACACCTTTAGAAGGCCTGTCATAGTGGGAAAAAGCACTCACCCTACGAGAATGACCTAAGTGGGAAAAACCAAAGCTAGGTTTTAACCCACTTTAAACAAAAGTGAATCTAGGGAAACCCACATTCAACAGTAGTGTGCAAGATAACCATCCCCAAAACCTCTGTTCTAAAGGTTGGGAGGTCTCCTAAGGGATTTTATCTATGTCACACTGAACGGAAACCCTTTCTACAAACTTTAGTGTAGAATCCAACTGTTTCAGTTTTTGAACACTTTTTATATCACAGTGCAAGGGGAGGGAAGAATCTGCCCCCAAGACACTCACCACATAACTATCAGAAACCCTGGCCAAAAGTGGAGGATTCAACTTTGGTTAAGACTCAAGAAAGGGAAAAACATGGGTGCCCTCTAGGGGGTGAAAAGGCTATGTGAGTTGACATAGTTGCAAGCTATGGGAAATGATATTCTTAGTGAACTTTGAGATTAGAAGAGTGTTTGAACTGTATTTTCTAGTGTTAAACCCATGGAAATTGAAAGAATTAGACTTGATTCTAGAATGCACACTCTTTATTTAATATGTAGTTTTGAAACCAATGTTTACAAACTTGTTGTTTTATGTGTAAAGTCATTTCCAAAGATATCATCCAGTTAGATCATAAAATTCCAAGATTTACAAGGAAAACACCTCTCCAAAATCTTCTTTGGTTAGAAAATTGCACCTTGGAATCAATATTTTTACTGAGAAAAAGAAAAAAAATAGAAAAAACTGTGAAAATACTGACCACTTGCAGATTAGCGCAACCAACCTTTGTTTTAGCACATGTACCCAGTCTATTAGCATATTTTCCTTATTTAAAAAATTCATTAAAACTCTATTTCAGCACATCTATCCTATTTTACAACGCATCTATACAGTCTATCAGCGTATTTACCTAGTATTCTAGTGCAACCAACCTCTGTTACAACACATGTAACTAGTTTTTCAATGCATACACCCAATTTTCCAGCACATGTACCCTATTTTTCAGCACATTTAGTCAGTTTACCAGTGCATTCACACTCTTTTTTAGTGCATTTGAGGTCTGTTATAGTGCATCCATAAAATCAAGAACTAGAGAGCTATTTTTACCTCCATCAGATAGTTGGCATCAGAATTTAGATCTTTATCATAACAAAAACATTTTCTCAGTCAAACTAGTGTCTTAAACTTGGAAAAATAGGACCTTACAAGCCAAACTCTTCTAAATTAAACCAAGATCTTACACTTTTAAAGTGCCTTATCATAAAAAAAAACTCTTGATTATTAAGTTAAGTTTCATTATTAGGATCATTCATCCTACAATCATGAAATAAAATGGTTACAAAAAACAAAAATATAACTTAGTCTCATCAATAGAACTTATCATTCTATTTGACTTAGTTATTATCCTTGGCACTACTTCACAAAAAGATCAATTTTTAGTGAAAACCCTAACACTTGTATGCCAATTTTAATAAGGTTACAAAGAAAGAAAATCATATAAAAAGAGATTGGATCTCTAAATATCATGGTTGAAGAAAATCCATTTCATAGATTCCATCGATCTGAACCTAAAGAAATAACTGAAGAGGACATCCAAACTGCACACCAAGATCCTAACTTCCCCCAATTCATGGAGAAATTTTTGGAAAAGGATGGAGAAAAATACCTTTTAATGCTAGCTGAACTAGGTGCAAAACTTCCAAAGGACTTTGACGTTAATCGACTAAAAGAAACACCTATAAGAGCTAAAACTGAACCAAAAAACATAGATTAAGTGGTTTCCTTAACACATCAAATGCAAAAATTTCAACAACTTCAAGGTACGCAAAAAGGGACCATGAGAAGGTAATTGTTACAGTAAATTTGTCCCTATCCTTTTGATCCAAGTGTGGACATGATACCATTTCCTAGACATTACGAATTTCCAAAATACGACAAATACAATGGTAAAACTGATCCAATAGATCATGTGAGGGAATTTAGAACCATGAGTTTAGAATTTTCACAAGAGGAAACTTATTTGATGAGGTTGTTTCCAAGAAGCTTAGGAGGTCAATGTATGGAATCGTTCTCTAAAATATAACCAAGAATTCAATCTTTTGAGGAACTAGTCAACAAGTTTATCTCACAATACTCCTATAATATTCAACATGAGATAACAATGAAGGATCTTTACAATAAAAAACAAAATAAATGTGAAACATTCCTCTCATTTATACAATGATGGCGAAGGTTGTTTGCTAGGTATCCTTGTTCCATACTTGAGGAAAAGATGGAACTATTCATTGACAACTTAACTAATGAGATGAGCTACAAGCTTGAACTACAATACCCACCTAGATTTGAGAAAGTGATTGAAAATGGGCTCAAGATAGAAGAAGCCTTAGTTAAGAGAGGGGTAATAAAAATCTACAATGAAGGATCAAATAATACAAACTCCTTGAATCACTATAATAACAATGATAAACCAACGTTTTGGAAAAAGAATAGAAATACTAGTAACAATGATGCTGCAAATGAAATGCAATATGCAAAACTAGTATTTAATTTGAAAGAAACTACTGCAAAGACCAATCAAAGTGTCAATCAAAACAACAATCCGAATAATGGTGAATCTAAACCATAATCATATCAAAACACATCAAATCAAAGAAGATTCACACCATTGGGATAGACACTAAAATAAACAATGAGAGAACTTCTTAAACATGGAATTATCACATTACCGAAAGCAAAAAATTGGGAACCAAGAGTAAAGCCATCTTGGTGGAATGATGGAGACTACTGTGACTTTCATAAAAACAAAGGACACAAAACAAACAATTGTATGTAGTTGAAGCATCTAGTACAATATTTTATTGATAACAAGACAATATTTGTAAAAGGACATCAAACGAAAAATGATCATAGTGCATTTAAAAATCCTTTACCAAATAATGAAAAGGGAGAATCTTCTTCTGTAAATAGTAAAGGTAAAAATGTTAACTACATTTATGATGACACTATTCATTGTATTTATGTGGTTGAGAATAATGGTGCTGCTAGTAATCAAATTGATAACATTGGAATCATTGACATTATACCAATAAATTTGATCCCAAACATGGTCACATCCAACAATCATATTAATATCATAAAAATTAGGAAAAAGAAAGATTACCAACTAGTCAACGTAACAACAAGGGGGAAATCCAAAGTAATATTGAAAGGAGTTGCATCTAAAACCACTATCACCCCTTCAAATCAGTACAACATACTTGATCAATTGCAAAAAAAACCAGCCCAAATATCAATATTAGAATTCCTTAAAATCTTACCATCTCATAAGGAGGTTTTGGAACAAGCTCTTGTAGGCACCACAATACCCAATAATCTGGAAGTTTAACGATTCAAGGCTATGGTGGGACACTTAACCATGCCTCACTACCTATCATTTTCCCAACAAGATGGCACATCACTAACTCATCCGTATAGTGTTTCCCTTCACATTGAAGTGTTAATCCACAAACACCGTGTTAAACATGTCCTAATAGATGGTGGAGCTGGTTTAAACATTTGCACTTTAAAATTGATTCGTGCACTAGGATATTCTGATAATGCTATTGATTCCAGAAGGAAAATCACAATAAAATCCTATGAAAAAGAAGAGAGAACCTCCAAGGGATTGATCATGTTGCCTAGTCAAGTAGGACCAACTGTAAAGAATATAATTTTCCGAGTGTTAGACAAAGAGTTGACATATTATATGCTCTTGGGGCATCCTTGGATTCACGAAATGCAAGCAGTGCCTTCAAATTATCATTAGTACTTAAAGTTTCTTGTCATTGGATAGGAAGTCACTATTTCAGCTGACTACAACAATCCCCAATATTGTAACGTGCTTAAAAAATCTCAAGACACTTTTGTGCCCCATAATAGGGAAACACACACTTCTAGTTCATCCAACAGTGAAAGGAAACTAAATGTTGTATCTAAATGGGTTGAGAAAAAGGACCACTCAAAAGATACAAATGTTGCTGACTCTAATCCATCAAACAATGAAGGTCAATTGGATTATTTATCACAACAATTCAAAGAAAAGATCTAGTTAAAAGACAAAGGCATGGGAGAGTATTCAATTGACCAATATTTATGTCTTTCACAACTGTTGCCATCTCCAAAATCATATGGGAATCTGTCAACATTAACACAGCAATAATCACAACCTACTATGGTTTTGGATGATAGATTTGTAAAGGTGGGTAGTTTAGAAGATGAATCTGAAGCTAAGGCCATCCTCAATTAGCTCTACAAAGATAAGGAAGCATCTACATCGGCAACTATCAACATTGTATGAAGGAAAAGGACCTATTGGAAAAAGAAAAGAGGGCATTGTAGAACCAATTCAACCTCTCACACTTCATTCAAAGGACATAATAGGACTGGGTTATATAGAGGAAATAAAAGAAGAAATCACTCATATATTTGTTGAAAGAATCCTTCAAGTGTGGGATAGTTCTGAAATAGATTCTAATGAGTATGAGTGGGATTCTTTATTTGAAGCATCATACAAGGACATAAAAATTGATGTCATAAAAGAGTATGCACCCACATGTGAGGAGGGACAAATCTCAGGGACTAGACCCCTTGTATTTGGATCACATAATATCTATGACTCAAGTGAGGATGGATAGATATCAAGTGAGATAGATGACTTGGAGGAGAGTAATATCATAGACCTTGACATTTCTATTAACAACCTTGACAACATGGCTATTAGAACCCTCACTGCCATTGGCCTTAGCCAATTTGATGAACTTAATACATCCTGAACTTATTGACTAGGAACCAACTAAACCTATCAATATACCTATCTTTGTGAATGATGATGCTATCGTTAATTTCCTTTGTTGTGACAAACCTGACACAAGTTCTAATCATGAATCTCATGATGAAACTTCGAGTCAGGAGGGTGTCAAATCTTCCAGTTGTAAAATTGAAAACAAGAATAATAGATCTAATGGTGAAAACCATTTAACGATAGCATTAGATCTCAAAAAAGTAAAAATAAAGAACACATATGACAATGAAAACCTCTTAAGGCACCAAAATATGGGAGATTTGACACCCTTCCAGAACCCTATCATGAAATATCATCAGTGTTGGTGGAGCCTACATAGTCTATCTATCTTGGCACAAAAAAAAAAGAAAAAACTCTACATCTGGCAGCATCTATGACTAAACAAGAAAAGCCTAAATTCATCAAATTATTTGAGGATAGATGCATTAATTTTGCTTGGTCTTACTCTGATATGCCAAGTTTAGACCCAAATATTCTAATGTATCATTTATCTCTACCATCTAGAATAAAACCTATGAAGCCAAAACTAAAGAAAATACATTTGCATATTGCCTTGTTGGTAAAAGCAAAATTGAAGTTGTTAGATGTCAGATTCATTAGATCTATTGATTATGCTGAGTGGATTTCTAATATTGTACCTATTTATAAACTAGATAGTAGTATCAAAATATGTACTGACTTTCGAGATCTCAACAAGGCATGCCTAAAGGATGATTTTCCTTTGCCAAACATTGACATTATTATAGAGTTAATTGTAGGACACACCATGTTATCACTAATGGATAACTTCTCAAGTTACAACCAAATAAAAATAGCACTAGAAGATTAGGAGAAAACAACATTCACATGTCCATGGGGAAAATTCTACTAGAATGTGATTCCCTTTGGGTTTAAAAATGCAAGGGCTACATATCAGGCAGAAATGACCACTATTTTCCATGACATGATGCATGTACCTTTATGGAGGATTATGTGGATGATATATTAGAAAATTCATATACCAGAGAAGGACATCTAGAGATCCTAGAAAAAATATTTACTAGATTAGAAAAGTTTAATGTCAGATTAAATCCTAAGAAATGTGTGTTCGGTGTTACATCAGTGAAGCTTCTAGGATACATAGTTTCAGATAAGGGTATCAAAGTGGATCTCGCCAAGATCAAAGCCATAAAGGAAATTCCACCACCGAAGAATATCAGTCAACTACGGTCTCTATAGGGAAGGCTATAATCAATTAGGAGGTTTATCTCCTAATTATCAAACAAAAGTCATCCCCTTAATCATTTGCTACATATGAATGTCTTTTTCAAATGGGATCAAGGATGTGAAAAAATTTTCAATCAAATAAAGCAATATCTTATGTAACCACCCATACTGATGCCACCTATAGAAGAGAGGCCATTATTACTATACATTGCAACAACTGATTTTTCTTTGGGTGCTCTATTAGCATAGGAAGATCCTGCGGGAAAGGAGCGAGCTATCTATTATATCAACAAGACTTTGAATGGTTATGAGATAAATTACACCTTCATTGAGAAAGCTTGTTTGGAAGTGGTATTTGCTACTCAAAAGTTGCAACATTAAATGTTAACCCACATAGTCAAATTCATAGCAAAGATTGATCCATTAAAGTATTTACTTAGCAAGGTTTCCCTAATAGGAAGACTAGCTAAGTGGGTCATGATCTTGAGTGAACTTGATATCTAGTATGTACATTGAAGAGCCATCAAGGGTTGGGTGATAGTTGACTAGTTAGCTGAAGCTCTACTACTAGATGATCATCTAATGAGCAATGAGTTTCCTAATGCAGACATTCTTACTATGACAACACAACAATGGATGCTTTATTTTGATGGGTCCTACACACAATGTGGGTCAGGTGTGGGAATTCTATTTGTTACACCTCAAGGAAATACCATCCCAAAGTCCTAAAAACTCATGTTTCCATGTACACATAATGTAACTGAATATGAGGCATTAATCATTGGCATGAAAGTGGTAGTTGAATGGAAGATCACAGAGCTACAAGTATATGGAGATTCACAACTAGTCATTAATTAGGTAAATGATGAATATCAAACAAAAGATGAGAATTTGATGCCCTATAATAAAATGGTGGATGATTTCAAAAATTACTTTGTGGATATCAAATTTGAACAGATTCCAAGGGTAGAAAACAAAGCTACTGATGCTATGGCAACAATTGCTTCTCTCTTACAGATACCAGAAAAGCGAGGCCATTAAGAGTTTATGGTGGAACAAGTGTCTAATCCTGCTTATGATAATCCTGAATCTCAAACCATATGCCAGTTATTTGACGTTGAATCCTCAATTTATCGAAAGGCCTACACTTACCTAAAAGACAATATCCTTGCTTCTGATCTTTCCAGAAACCAAAAACTCAACTTCATTTGCCAAACTGCATGGCATACCTTAATTTCCAACATACTTTATCTTCGAGGTCTAGATGGTACTTCGCCGATCCCATAATCACAGCCATGGAGTACTTTACAAAGTGGATAGAATTTTTTCCCTTGACAACAATCACTAGAAAATAGATTTATTCTTTCATACTGAATTACCTCATTTGTCAGTATGGCATTCCTTTGTCTATTATTAGAGACAATGGTAGACCTTTTAAGAATTAGGATGTTCAGGAGCTATGTGAGAGGTTTCATATCAAACATTGTTTTTCAACCCCATACTATCCTCAAGGAAATGGCCAAGCAAAGGCCTCAAACAAAACTATTCTAAAAATCCTAAAGAAAATAGTCAATAATGTGGGATGTGATTGGTACATTCAATTAAACCCTACTATGTGGGCATACCAAACTAGCATCAGAGCACCTACTGGAGCTACACCATATGCCTTGGTATATGGATCAGAGGTCATCCTACCTATTGAGGTTGAGTTACCATAACTCTGTGTGTCACTAAAGAAAATTATTTCAGATGAGGATTATAGAGTGTATAGACTTCAAGAGATGGAACTATTGGATGAACGTTGTCAACAAGCTATGGACCATTTGAAGGCATATCAACAGAGGATGTCCAAAAGCTACAATCACAGAGTAAAACCTAGAATGTTTTAGGTTGGTGACTTGGTCTTAAAGGAAAACCCTCAAAATAAACAAGATAGAGAAAAGAAAGGGAAATTTGAACCTAATTGGCTAGGTCCCTTTGTAGTCATATCAGTCTATGGATTTGGAGCCTATCAGTTGTCTACACTTGAAGGGGATTTGTTTGATGAACCTATCAACAGTCTCCATCTTAGGAAATTCTATACCCGAATCATCTAGTGCATGGTTAAAGTCTTGGGAAAATGGTCACCTTGATTAAAACTTGGCAAACAGTTGTCTTGGTGAAAGAAAAAAAATCAAGAAAAAAAAATACAAAAAAATCAAGAAAAAAGAAAAATACAAAAAACAAAATCATAAAATTTGAAAAAGTGCAATAAAAACACATAGTGAAACCTGGAAATATTTGCTACTTGTGATTTAAACTAGCTTTTCCATCTATTGGATGCATGCCTTGGTCATTCACTTTTTCCACCATTCTACCTATCATTGAAAGGAACCTCATGTACTAGTTTTGGCTCATTTTGCACCTATTTTGGCACATTTTGCACTAGTTTTGGGTCATTTTGTACCTATTTTGGCAAATTTTGCACTAGTTTTGGCACATTTTGCACTAGTTTTGGCACATTTTGTACTTGTTTTGGTGCATTTTCCTCTATTTTTCGTGCATTTTGCAGACCACGAAACTAGTGACCTAGATTCATCTCCTATCTGAAAATTAGTAACATCCTGGGAATACTTAGCAGTGTTCAACCATTCCTTGGGTACAACATAGTATGAACATGTGCTTTATCAAATGATTTCACGAAAGATCAAAATCTGAAAACCAAAGTCCAAAGTTCTTAGTCCAAAAGAACATCAAAAATGTCTCTCAAAACTCTTCGAATTTTGAGAGAGATTGGTCTTCAATTTCTATAGAAGAGCTTCAAAGAACAATCTCGACTTGTACTCATTTTACTATTGTCAAAATCCAAGACTTTTCCAAAGATTTGAGTATCTCGTATAGGAAGAAAATTTGTCTCCACTTTCATTTTTCGAACCAAAATTCCAAAACTCTCTCAAGTCCAAATACATTCCTTAGTTACCTTAGAATCTAAACTTGTTAAAATTGACCTCTACAAGTGGAATTTTCCAACCTAAACTAGGATCTAAAATCTCAAATTATCAAAATCCTCAAATTTATCACACCTTTGATTATTAATCCTAGTTTCATCATCAATATTTATCATCCTCTCATCATGAAACGAAGGTATATAGTCAAATCAAACCTAGTCTCATTAGAATTTGTCATTCTATTTGACTTAGTTGAAATCCTTGGTACTTTTCAAAAAATTAGATCAAAGTTTAGTCTAAACTATAACACTTGTATGTCTGTTCAAACAAGGTTACAAAAATAAAAACTCAAGGAAAAGGGGCTTGAAAATAAAAACATTAAAGAGTCAAATCTTGAAACTCCGGCCATTAAAAATTCAATCATTGAAACTCAAAACAATGAAAATCAAACCATCATGGCTGAGACTGAAGAATACCCCCTTCACATATTTTATCAACCTAAAATAGATGAGGGTCAATTGAATGCTTTAGCTCATCAAATTAAAATCCTTCAACAAAAATCTATGATATGCAAAGGGAAAAAACTACAAAAATATATTTACAGCTAGAAATTTGTTCTTATTCCCTAGACATAAATCTAGACATGATGCCTTCTCCACCAAAAACTACATCATCCAAGTTTAATTTCTTTGAATTCTTGAAAATGTTAAATGAGAAACCCAAATAAAAGTCTTCAAACACAAATGATATTGAACAATCATACCATGTCATGCATCTATCTTCATCTCCCATGATGCAGAGCCTAGGTGGATAATAACTCTCAACAAACTAATGTCAATATCATAAACAATGAACCATTCTTGAAAACACCTTCAATTTGCCAAGCATCAACTCACCCTCAAGGGTCTCAACCCTTCAAATTTGCAAAACAACACCAAACCTCCACCAAGGCCCTGAAAATTTTTCTAAACATTCCAATGATGACAATTTATCCATTTAAAAGCAATCTCAAAGTTAGATTCTTCACAACTTTCAAAACTCACCTTCTACCACTAGCATTCCTTGTAGTACAGGAAAACTGATTTTTTAGTATTTAGACCAAATCCTTCCAAAAAAATAAAGAAATAAAACATAGAATCAAGCACCCATTTCAGATTCATTCATCATATCAAAAACTCAGATATTACTCTTTTGGATCAAAGATTTCAAAATCAAGAATTTCACAGTTTTAGGCCCCCAATTAGGCCATTTTTACAAAGGGACCCCTCTTTAATCTTATCACCCGACCACAAAACCAAAAAAAAGTCTTGAGAAATGATACAAAACCACATATTTCCAAGGTCTGAAGACCTCATTTGTTCTTATACACTCTTAAACTTAAACCCTTCAAAAAACATGTAGAAACCAAGGGTTTTAGGGTACCCTTATTAAAAGTTCACACTCCCAGTCACTCACAGCCAAAAAAAATGCTCAGACACATCAAATATTGTCCCCCCATGCTCAAAAAACACACACTTGGCCTTTGGCATCGTTTTTTCATCATTTCATAGGTTTGAACCACCCTTTTCCAAGAGGAAACACACATTTTCCAGTCCTAGGGCTCCACCCATTCACTAGCAATTCAATATCACAGCATCTTGAACATTTTAAACATATAATTTACATGTTATAGGACCCATTCCACAAGGTACAGTAAACACAAAAAGTGGAATGGGTCATTTTATCATTTTTGAAGACCCTCAACCCACAAATCTGGAAAAAATAGGTAGCAGCAATAAAAATTGAATAACTTTCACAAAACAAGGAGTTAGACCCTCAGATTTGAAGAAAATTAAAGCTAATTCATATGCATACAACTTCCAATTTTTTTTTTGGGAATTTGGAGTCCGTACATATCCATACAATGACAAAAGTAGAGAAAAAATAGTATTTTTCTGAAAACAGTGCTTTTATTGATCAAAAAAGGCTCACCAATCTCCAACCAACCCCACTTTCGAGACATTGAAGGTTCTTATACATTTTTTGGTTTCATTCCAACTTCTTTCAACACCTATAACTGATTTTTAATCATTAAGACCTTCTAATCTTCATTAAGTTGCATTTTAAGACAAATTGCATATGACAATATTACATAAACTTTGCAACTTTTTAATTTGACACCTAGAAACTCCTAAATCACTCTAACACCTCTAATTCACCATATTACAACATATTAGATCTCATTCTTGCACATTTACACCCAAATTCAAGGATTTTCCTTCAAAAGGCTACAAATTCAAATGTTAACAATTTTGTAGCAAGAATGCATTATTTGCACATTTGACTACCAAGACTCAAAAGAAATCAACCTAATACACCTTAAATGGTCTTAATTGACCTTATTTAGCATAAATAAACCTAAAAAATATTTATCTAACCCATTGACTACCTATCAACCTTCAAAAAGTGAAATTTTGTGACTAGGAGACTAGGTGTTCCTGCACCATCCCATAAGCCAAAATATACCTCATGATTCTTTCACCCAAGTTAAAAATTCCATCCAACCACCTTCTTCTATCATATCTTATATATCCAATGATTCATGTAAATCTCTCAGTCTAAACCATGCTATCATAGACTCCTTTACACCTCAAGATAAAAAAATTATCTCCACTTCATCCAATGATACCAAAATTTGACAAGTTCTTCCAATCTTTGACCAAGACCGAATCTCTCAAGAATTCTATGATGATCCCTCCTTCCACTTTTCATCCATGATGAATCCCTTCCATCTCAAGATAAAAGTATCCTTTTGAGTTCTTCTTCCACCTCATCTAATGAATTCATACCATCTCATGATTCCAATGCATCCTAGGAGCATGATAACTCTTCCATCCTATCTAATTATTTCCTACCACCTAATGATCAAGATATACTTTCTAAAAAATCTTATGATTCCCTTCCTCATAAATATCACCATATGATTGCATCTAAGGATATCCCTTCATTTCATGAGGATGTTCATCCTTCTCAAGATCAAGATATGCCTTTCACACCACTAAATGATTATTCCACACCTAATAAAGCACAAGTTTCTTCATCTTCTACACCTTGTGGTCCTCTTCCATGTCAAGATCCTCGCACACCTATACAAGCTATCCATGAACCCCACACCTACACATTGGGATCCTCCACCTTTATCTGCTTTGGTTTAATTCCAACACCTATCCTTTCATCCATATCATATCCTCCCAAAAATGGACTTGCATCTTGTTTCACAAAAAAAACTTATCCCATTGGTAAAAAAATGTGTTAGTATGAACTACAAAGGAAAAGTATTAGGCCTTCATGAACAAGGTATCTTGGAACCCCTTTCTATCCAAAAAATCCATATTATCACGGCCTTGGTTATATGCCTAAGTATCCTAGTCCTTCAAACTTTCCATCTATCTTAGGTCCTCATCCTAATCCACCAAACCTTTCATCTATCCTAGGTCCTCATCCTAGTTCATCAAACCTTCCATCTATCTTAGGTCCATATCTTATTTCTCAAGAACAACAAAGGCACACATCCTTGATTCCCTTTCAAAATTCTACCTACACTCACTCATCAATAATACCTCCATACCATTCATCTCAATCCACCCCTCCCATTGCTCTTGGAAGCAATTTGGGTGCCAAATGTCAAAAGCTTCCATATCAAAATCCACATGTGTCAAAGGATCAACATGTCTCCTTGAAGAGGCATGCAAAAATAAAAGAAAATTTGATCAAAAATCAAAGGAAAAATAAAAAAGGCCCACAAAGGCCTATCAAAGCAAAAAGGAAATTTTCAAAGACCTCAAAGGTCTATAAGTCAAAAGAAATTTTCAAAAGGCCACAAAGGCCCATGAAAGGAAAAATAAAAATTTCCAAGGCCACAAAGGCCCACAAAGAAAAAATAAAAGTCAAAAGTCATGTGGATTCCAAAAAGTCTCATAGAAGCAATGACATCTAAATTGGAATACAAATTTTCTAATCCAAAAGCTTCCTCCAATTTTTCATCTAAAAACCTATCACCTTCCAAATCCATTTTTCCTCCATCACTCCACCATCCTTCAAGGTGTGTGCCAAAGTTGACCTTGCAATGCTTTCCATCTATCCATCAACAAGCCTTCCCACCTCATATACATTACCCAACATTCATCCCCCATTTTTCTCCTTTAATCCAAACCCTTGGATAAGTCCTTAGTTCTTCCATCATACCTTTGATAGGTCAACATTTATTAGTCTAATCCCAAATTCCATGGTTTATTAAAGGGATATTTGGTTGTGGAACTTGATGCTTCAGTCCTTCTTCCATCTTCCTATCATTCATATATTATCCTCCACATTTCCCACCTTTGATCTCAACAAGTTAAGGATCTCCTTGAACATCATATATCATATCCTATTCACTTTTTCCATATCTTTTGTATCATATCCTTCATCTTATCCATATTCCATCATTCTTTCTAGATACACCCTTTCTTCCCTTCCTTGGTCTTGATGAGGAATAGGGGAAAATTACTTGGGCCTTGTGTTTGTATCTTATCTAGTGTATCTTGATAATCCCATTCATTATTTTTATCCTTGCTTTCTTCCATTCCATATCTCCTAGCTTATCAAAATCCATGTCATCATGTCCCTTTGCTACCTTGAATCTTATCATGAAAATCATATTTGAGCCTAGTTGTAAAACATTATCCAATCCTCATATATTTTGTCAATCTTATTGTACTTAAAGAAAATAAGTGATCCTAAGTACTTATCATTATCATGCCTTATGGAATCAATCATTCCTAGAATCCTAATCAATCAACCATTATCATATTTTGACAAGAGATATGTTGTTAGTGTGACATGTTTTGTAGTGAAAGTGGGTTCACTAAGCTTAAATGAGTGAGTCTCTTCAGATTTCCAAAAGACTTGGGAAATATGTTAGGTTTTTGAAAGCTTAATTTAACAAAGAATCAACTAATGAAAATCTTCCCACAACTCTTGGAAGTTGGATAGATTCACTCATTTAAGCTGAAGACCCTAGAACACAATCATATGCATAATCATTTGCATCACATAATCATAAATTCATCATTACAAAACATCACACATCATTTACATAATCATTATAGCTCATTATCATTACATCCATACATAATCAATATGAACATTACATTTCATCACATATCATTATTGCATAATCAAATCCATTTCACATAGCATAAAACATCATTTGCACAAATCCATAAAACATATAGAATCATCCATCATTGCATTATCATATCATATCATCATTGCATATATTCTCATAGAATTAGGTACCATCACATAATCATTTCATCTACACATTCATTCATTCATTACATCATTTATTTGCATTAGAAAAGAACAAAAAAATAAAATGCATCACATTCCATTGGTATAATAGGATCCATCACATGTATCATATAGGAATTACTCATAAAAGCATCCTAAAATCATAACACATCAGTTGCATCATAAAATAGAAATCAAAAGCATCCATCATAATCATCATGATCATTATCACATATAAACATCATATATACACATAGATCAATCACCATCATCGCCGCATGCCATATATAACTCAAAATGATGTAAAAGTGTACAAGGATATCCAAAGGTATAAAGAGATATATAGATATCAAAACTGGCAGTGTATCATAATGTCTCAAATCAAGATGTGCATCGTCAATGTCTCAATTGAATCAGTGTGTACATCAGGTCTTGGTACATCATCAAGTCTTAGTACATTAATCAATCATATACTGGGGCATATCAATCAATTAGAGAAGTCAAACCACATTGCCCAATCAAATTTGAATCTACCTACACCAGATGTGGAAATCCTCCTATGATCATAACATATCACAAATCAACAATCTTATCAATCAATTAATCAAACCTAATCAGCTCTGATGAGACTTTTTTCAAATCTTGTGAGCAATTTGTCATTGTTCCTCACCTATCATGAGGTCAATCATCAATCTATCATTGATCCTTTCCTATCATGAGGTCAAGCATCATCAACATATCATTGATCCTTTCCTATCATGAGGACAATCATCATCATCAAATCAATGCAACCTCGCCTATCATGAGGTTCATCAATCAAATCAACCTCACCTATCATGAGGTTCATCAATCAAACCATCATTGATCCTTGTATATCATGAGTTCAATCATCATCATCCTATCTGTTATGCCTTGCATAACTACCCAACTTTGATCTGGATCAAAATGGGTCCCCCTTCTCTTTTGGTTTCTTTGTTTTGGGTTATTTACCTTTCTCTTGAGTTTCTTTTGTCTTTTGCTTGAGTTTCTCTTCTAGTTTTGTTAAAACTTTGGTTCTGTTTCAGCTCAATTTGGTTCCCTTCTTGCTAAGTATTCAATGAAGTAATCACAAGCCAAAGTGTATCTTATGATAATGTATCTTATGTCCTTTTGATGACTAATGGAAGTATCTGTTTTGTAGGAACATGCCACACACAAGGTGATATTTCTCAAGTGAATCCACTTGGAAGGCTTTCCTCAGAATGATTGGTCATAATTCTCCTTAAAGAAGAAAGTCGGCAAGACCTTGTAAAATTCTTTCCAACTACCAGTGCATTCTGCCGATATGCATCTGTGTTGCCTATCGGCAAGACCCCAGAGATGTCACAACGATCATAAGTTACATATAGGTATCTAATTTGCAGGACCAAGGTCATCATCTCGGCGAAAAGGAGTCTTCTGTCGACATGAGTTTTCCCTTCGGGGGGTTGTCTTGGTGAAATTTTACAGTCTTTCCAACCGCTGTCAAAAGGATGCATATCGGCATAGGGTTTTCTCCCCACCAAGGGGTCTCGGTGAAGGATTTGTGTCTCACTGACTAACATCACTGGGTGTATACTTCGGTAGGAGATTTGGCTTCAGGAGGAAGTCTTGGTGACTTCCTTAAGTCTCACGACTACCATCCGAGAGTTATTTCCTTCAGCAGGAGTCACCTTCTTCGTGAAGTAGTCTCAATGAAATCTTCGGGTCTCACTGAATATCGCACCGCCAACAAGGCAAATGCACTTTGGCAAGACTCAATCACTTTAGGGTGGCATCTCACCAAGTGGCTCTGGTCACAACAACATGGCATGAGGGGATTCCATCAATGTGTCTTTGGTAAGAGAATCAACAAGTCTTGCCGACATTAAAGGGGCCTTTTCCCAAAGATTTTGGATTTGTTGTAATCCCTCACCGAATGTTAGGAGTCTCACCGATGGGAAGGGTTCGCCTATCAGAAAAGTAGGATGGCATCGCCGAGAAGTCTCGACGAATGAGAGAGGTCTCGGTGACACAAGGAAAGATCGCCAAGAGGTATGAGGTCGCTGGAAGGTCTGGCAGAACGGTGGATGTCTCACCAGAACATGAAGGGCATCGACATAGCAATTGGAGCTCGCTAAGAAGTCTCGGCGAAGAAGGAATTTCCTGCTGACACAGTGTGAGGGGATTTCATCGGTGGTCTTCGGCGAGAGAACATAGATGTCATAGTGACAACAAGATGAACTAGTAAAGCTTTCGTTAGGACATGAGGTATCTGTAGGATGTCTCCCTGACAAAGGGATGTTACAGCGAAGCGCATGCAACACAAGATTTCATTTTAGTGTGACTATAGTATTGTGTCCCCGAAATGGAAAATATCCAAAGGATGATGCTTTCGGCAAGAGGTTTGGCTGAAATCAAGAAGTCTTACCAATTGGTGAGTCTTCGGTATGACATAGGGGACTCAATCAAAGGTTTTAGTGAAGCTTTGGAGTCTCAGTGACATATGTGGAATGAAAGAGAACATACTGGCATAACTACAGAGGGGTCTCCCTGAAATAGAAAGGAATCGGCAAAAGGTTGTGATGTTTCCATAAGGTCCTAGCAAAGAAGGGGAGGTCACGCCAATAGGAGGTCTGGCCGACATTGGAGGTCTTGCTGACAACAAAGAGGGGCTCGATAAGAGAAGGGGAGTTCAGGATAAGGTCTCCTTGACCCAGCAGAGTCTCACCGACACAAGGAAGCTCGCCCAAAGATCTGGCCTTCAACGAAATGTCTCGCAGACTTACCAATGTCACACCGAAAGAAAAAAAGTGAGCCCGAAGAGAATAAAGGGAACTCAAGGAGACTCCAATTGAAAGGAGGGACTTTGCCATGAGGTCACAGCAGTAGAAACTGGTCTCCCTAACATTGAAGATGAGTTCCCCATATGAAGAAGGATATCAGTATGAACGATAGGGACTCGCCACAACCTCTGGCCAAACAAGTGATGTCATGCCGATGGTTGATACAAGCAATGAAATTGCATCGGGGAGACATGATAGTGTCTCACCGACATGTGATTTTAAGGGGAACTGCTTTTGACCACCAAAGAATCCTATGTGGCCTCTAATCGTCCAATCAAAGAGAGCTAAGATGAGCCATGGCCCGATTGACCACTCATGCGAAAGAAAGACTAACAGAGTGCGACCGAATGGATTTCCTCTAAGAACAGGTGGTGATGGATTGGCTTAGATGGTGTTTTAGATTTGCAAGGAGGTCCGATGAACAATGCTTCCAACAGGTGGTTAATACGCAAAAATCCTAGAATAGAAGGGAGGCAGATTGAATGAAGAAAGCCATGACTTAGAAGGATAGCTGTGGCGACCACTTATGATAGAGGTATTTAGTATTAATGGTGTGATATTCTGGTGCATTCAAGGCAACCCTGAGAAGGAGTTCAAAGATAGACACAGAGACATAGGAGTAAATGTTGCGGCAGCAAAAGATCTACAGATCTTTTCCAGAATGATCTTTCATCAGCATGGATGACGAGGACTCACATTAAATGCACAACCAACTTTCCTCAGAAATATCTAAGAGTTGACCCTCCTGAGTGCAGATATTTTGTAAACCCTAGTGTAGGGGACAACACATCCTTTCTTGTACATTCTATATATAAGGCATTCTTGCCTCTTTGTAAAGGTTAGACAGTAAGGGATTAGAACTTCTAAGTTAGAAATTATTAGAGATCTTTTAGACGGGGTAGAGTTAGAACTTTTGAAATTAGTAGAGTTAGTGAGATAGGATAGAAGTTGATCCTAATTCTATATAATAGGAGCTTCTTTTGTCTTCTCTGCTAGGAGTTAGAATTAGAATAGATTAATGTATCTTTTTGTTTCATTAGTGTAGATGGAAGCAATTTTGGAGCCACAGATTTTCTATACAATGGTGACTGTGCCAGCTTTGTAAATGTTGCCTATCAGTTTCACTGACTATAGGGGCAACCAGATTTTAATCTACTTCAGATTGTGTTTCAGAAGGGTGTTTTTCTTGAATTAATCATCTGATTTAGGAGGCTTTCAAGGAATGAAGTTCGGTTTTATGTGTTGTTTGAATGGTAACTTGCAATCTGTTGTTGGAATCAACACTTTGAATGAATGAAATTGTGTGCTAGTCACAAGTTAATTTTGTTCTATAGTTCTAGGTTAGGAATTCCTTGGAGGGTGACAATTCTGGTTCATTCGGATGAAGTATCATTCTTTTTTATTCCAAAGCCCTGATCTATCTTTTTATATTTCTTTAAAACCCCAATTAGAGTAGATTTAAATGTATGCTTTCCCCCTCATAACAATCCAAAAGCTCAACAGCGGTAGGCCCCTTGAATATTACTGTTGCATTGACCACTAAGTAACATCAGCACAATTGAGACCCAACTATAAAGACCTTGGGAGCTAAGGCATCCATGTGTTTCCTTTCTCTTTCAGGAGAAGCAGAATAGAAATATTCTGCTTGCAATGTTGTGGTGCCAAAATTGCCATCAACACTATCATTGATCCTCACTTATCATGAGGCCAATCATCAATTATCACATCAAAATCATCAAATCAATTGGATGAACACGATCATCAAACATCAAACAGGAGGCAACATAAGGCATCAATTAATCAATCTAGCAAGCCCAATCTTCTTTTTCAGGAGATAAATCATTTTTGCATCCTAAAAATTTGCAAATCATCATAAAATCATCAAAATTCCAAAAAATCCTAAAAAAAATAAATCTAAAATTCACCAATTTATCTCCTGAGGGGGCATATATTTGTCAATACTTGAAAATCAATGTTTGGGGCATAAAAAAAAACTTTTCTAGGCATTGGTATCAAATTTTTCTTTGAAGCAACATGTAAACACATTACTTCAAAGAGGCGCAAAATGTATACACCTAAAATGGGTCATCACGTTTAATTAATTAAATACCAACTATTTAACTAATATTTCGACTAAGTATAAATAAATTCTCAATTTATTTATATTGTTCATATTCTAAATTCTCCAAATCTAAAGGCATATTCTTCTAAATTAATTAAATAAACAAATTTCCATAAGCTTGTTTTATTTAATTAATCTTTACTAATCTCGATTAGGAATTCAAGCACATGTCTACAACTTTTCTTGCTACCTCACCAAGGTCACATGAAATTTGTAACATCATGAAAACAACAAAGGTTAAGAGAAAACACTCAATGCAATCAAGCTCTAATGTAATATAAAGTCAAACAACAAAGAACAAAGGAAATACCCTAAAACATAAAACAATCTCCCCAAAGATCAAAGCAACTCCATGGATAACCTCTGTTGTCCTTCTCCATTTCATCTTATATAGTGTACTTTCCCTCATATTTTCAATGATTGTGCAAGCATAGGCTAAGGATTGTGATAATAACAAAACATTGAAGATTTAAGATAATTGCTCCAAAAGTCACAAGATTTTGGGAGAGGCTGAAATGATGAAAGATAGATAAATTTATAGAAAATTGATCATTTGAATGACAGGTCAGGATCAAAAGATCAACAGATGGTTGAGATCAAAGGATTGGACATGCATTATGATGACTGTTAGTAGTGACATGAGTGATAAAACTAAAAAATAGAGATAAAGATTAAATAAATGATTTAATCTTCGAGTTTGGTATTTGAAAACAAAATAATATTATTTGCATGACAAAGATAAAGATAGAATTAAAGCAACACTCTATTTGAATGCACACACAAGATTTAATAATTAAATAAAGATATTTAAATAATACGCATGTACATGCAAACAAGTTAGAACTAGATGACTGAATGATATGACAAAGAGTTTACTCACGAAAGCAACTCAGACATTGAATCAAGAGTTAACTGACCAATTTAAATAGATCTCAAGTTGAGTCAAAGTGAATACATAGATAACTTACACAATTATCTAAATATAAAGGAATGCATTAAAATAGATTTTAACAAATTAAATGATTTATTTAATTCGAGATTCAATATTTGAAGAATAATTAAATAAATAAGATTTATTTAATTAAGTGATGAAGGGATTAAATGAATAATGAAATAAATAAAGAATTTATTTAATTATAGTTGAAATATGATAAAGGGAAAATTAAATAAGTATTTATTTAATTTGAAAAGAATGATAAGGTTAATTAGTAACATAATTAAATAAAAAAGCGTTTATTTAATTAATCAGATATAATAAAGAAAATGTGAATTAATTAAATAATTATGATTATTTAATTAATAGATGAATTAAGGTTAAGGTAAATTAATTAAATAAATAGATTTATTTAGTTAATAAAGAAATGAAGAACTTTAGAGAATAATTAAATGTTTAACATTATTTAATCATGACCATGGAAATATGAATTATGAAGAATATTGAAGTTGTAGGCTTAAACCTGATTTTGGTGTCTACATTTGCCCCTCTTTGATACAATGTCATTTTGGTGTTGTGTCAAAGAAAATCAATCAAAATTATGCCCCAGTCATGCCCTGGTGTAAAACAGGTGAAGGTATGCCCCCTCGGGAAAATTTACAAATTTTTGAAAATTTTCAAAAAAATTGGAAATAGTCCCGATTAGTCAATTTGATGGCCAATAATGCAATGGGGTTGACGAAAATAAATTTGGAGGTGTTAGAAACATGTACAGTTCGATTGAAGTTGGAAGTTTACGTAGCCAGTAGACAAGGTCAAAAGAATTTCCACCCAAAACCCTAGGTATAAATAGAAAAGGGGTGAAAAATCAATTCATTTTCACCCACCTAGTTTTGAGAATTGAGATTTTTCTCTGGACTCTTAGCATAAATCTTGCCTATCGGATTCAGACATTCAAGTGACTTGCCAATGTGGACTCCTCGGTATGTTACTCAAAACCAACCTTTGAAAATTTCTTTTGCACATGTTTTCAGACATTTAATTCATTTTTTTTTGTCATGCATCACTTTTCTGCAAAGTCGCATTTGTATGCATTATCAATGCAAGTGCATGCAGTTCAACTCATTTGTAATTTTGCATAGATGCTTAGCATAGGTTTTGTAATTTTCACGTACTTTTCATTTGTTTCGATGCATGTGTCAATTTGCATTGCATTTCTTTTATACATAGATGCATATTGCATTTTGTGATGTAGTTGAAAATATTTCTATGCATTTGCATTTAATATAGGGTCTTGTTATGCATGATTGTAGAGATACGCATTTGCATTTTGCACACATTTGTGATGTTGCACACATATTTCATTTTGTGATGTAGTTGAAAATATTTCTACGCATTTGCATTTAATACAGTTCTTGTTATGCATGATTGTAGAGATACACATTTGCATTTTTCATGCATTTGTGATGTTTAATAATGCAATTGATATTTTATGACACATTTTCAAATTAAAATGATGCACTTGAATTTTTGAAACGCATTTCCAAATAGAATGACACATTTTTTTGTTTTGAACATTTGAATTTTTTGCTAGGATAGATCATTCTTTCTGACATGAGGCATGCACAATGCCATTGTAGGTTGTATTAGATCCCATCTATATGAGAGAGTCTAGACCATTGACTTTCTGCTTTTGTGATAGTTTGTGGAGTGGGGAGAAATGGTTCTTATGGCACTTGGTCACATGAATTTTATGCCCACTATCCAGGTGAACTAGGGGCTGTTGATGACGTTATGTGAGTGGTGGCACTCAGATACATCATCATCTCACCTGCCTACTAGTGAGATGATAGTTACTTTAGATGATGTATACAGGATTCTGAGACTACCCATTAGAGGCACTAGGGTTATGTATGATACATAGAGGGGTTTCTCTAAGATGTGTAGATATTACCCCATGAGGACATTAGATAGTTAGGCATTGACCACTATGAGATTAGGTGGCATGTCCTAGCACAGAGGTATAGGCAGTTAGACTATCTTTTGTTTACATTGATAGGTGGCATTATCCTCCCTGACCATCAAGGTCATGTATTTCTTGTTGGGTGGGGGGAGATGTTAGTAGGGATGCTAGAGAGGCAAGAGGTCTATGCTTGGGGCCCTTGTCTCTTAGCAATGTTGTATTTTTATTTGCATGGTATAGTGTATAGGGATGGTCAGCCTATGAGTTGTGGTGCCACACTCCTGATGGTATGGGCATGGGAACACATTGCCATTTTATGTCCACCAATGACAGTAGATGTTTGACAAGGATCACTGTATGCCTTCCATTATGTAGGGGCAATCACTCAACATCATGTTGGGGATACAGGATACTATAGGCATGGAATTGATACTATGATGCAGTTCATATGGAGACCATACTTGGATTTTCCATGGTAGTCAGATGAGGATGAGCATTTGGTATATTGCAGGAAGACTTAGTACATTATTGGTTGGATAGTTTCACATGTTCACATTATTGAGAGACACTTTCCAGATTATATTTTGAGACAGTTTGGAGAGGTTCAGGATGAGCCTCAAGGCCAAGCAAGGTATGCAAGGTCTTCCAGAGAGATCACATTATGGGGTGTTGAGATTCCAATGGATATTGAAGAGGATGAAATTGATGCACTATAGCCAGTATAGTGGGCTTGGAGAGGTGAAGCAACTAATCCAGGCACTATAGTGGCATATGATACATGGTGGGTAGATCACAGACTAGTTCCATTAATAGACCCAAATTAGGATGCACCGATAGAGTGGTGAGGGACATGGTCACGTGATAAGCATGGAAAAGGAAAAGGTTGGAGAGGTGGAGGTGGTTGTGGTGATGATGGATATGGACATGGTAGAGGTCGAAGGGGTGGTGGGAGAGGTATATGTGGTTGGAGAGGATGAGGTCCACCTTTTTCACCCATCTAGGAAGCGGTTCGGGAGGGAGAGGATATTCCCATACTGGATATTGGCAGAGGTGAGGAGGAGGTAGATGTTGATATTGGCAGAGATGAGGTTCATGTTGGAGTTGTTGGGGAGGAGCATGCCGCAAAGGAGGACATTCCAAAAGAGCATGGAGAGGTAGAGGTGGGGATGCAGGAGGTCATGATAGATGCCCTTGGTCTGCTTGGTGTGTATCAGGATGACAATGATGAGGATGATGATTAGGAGTGAGAGCTACGTGACAGGATTTTGGAGGAGATGGAGGGTGATGATTATGGGTTAGAGAGAGTTTGAAAGGATGATATTGGGTGTGTTGATCTGGATACTGTGATTTTACATGCTTAGATTGCCTCCTTAGAAGAGAGGATGAGAGTATTGATGTCAGAGTGAGATGCATTACAGATGGAGAGAGACAAATCTTACATGGACAAAGACCAGGTTGTAGCTCAGAGACAGGAGATTCAATAGTAGTTTACCAAGATTAAATCTCTTTGTAGTGGACCAGCTGATGCCTTCACTCAAGATTTAGTTAGATCTATGGAGAGGGCTTCCTATTATTGGGACCTATATGGGGCAGAGGTTCCACTAGAGAGATGGGAACCCAATTTTTCATAGGCATATAGTGATAGGTCTTAGGGTTGGACACACACTAGGACCATACTAGGACAATGAGCATAAAGGGGGTTGAGGGGCCACACAGATCTGAACCATATGACAAGCCTCCTTCTACACATAGATCATCAGGATCCTAGCATTATTCACCTTCATAGTCTGGTCATGGTAGCAGTGGTAGTCCCAGGTAGGGACATTTATTGATATTTATTGATGGACATTGTACTTTGATCATGTAGCCTACGGGCTTCAATTTTATTGATACATTATGACATTGTGATTTGACACTTTTTGAGTGATTATATATATAAATGATTTTGGCAGTGATTCTCATGATATATAGTTCTATATGATATTCCTATGTTATTGATGATCATATCTACTTTATGATGTGTTTATGTAGCCTATGATTTGATGCTTATTCTATATGATGATTATGTATGCAATTTATGATTATGAAATGCAATGTGGTTTTTTATATATACAATGCTATCTACATGTGATGCTATATGTTTGATGATGATGGATGTAATGTGATGCATATATTTACACTTGTTATGTACATGTAATTATTTTTTTATGTAATCTATGATGATGAATTTCTATTATGCCATGATGTCCTAGATATGATAAATTTCTATATTTTTGTATTTTTCAATTGTAAGATTTATGTATAATTGATGATGTATGATTATATGATATGTCTAACATGAATGTATATGCAAGATGATTTATATTTTTTTGTGTCATAGGAATTCTTCATAATGCAAGAAAGAAGAAACATTAGTACTAAAAGAAAGATTAATAAAAATAAAAAAATGAGATGGATGTTAGTATTAGCAATCTTCGATGTTTTGCTATATCACTAAAGGCATTGCACTTTATCATCATTGGGTGTTAACTAATACAAATGGAGAAAAAAACCATGATATGACATAGATCAAGTCATACAAGGTCATCCACTTGCTAAGAAAAGACAGTCATAGACAAGAATTGTCATAACTCATACTAAGGGTACAGTTTCCCCAGTATTTTTGTCAAGACAAACCACATATAGAAAACAAATAAAAGACAGGTCATGAGATGTCATCGCTCGTCTAAATACTTCATGGGACATCCTTGAGGAAATGAGTAACATGACTCAAAATTCATATGTTAAAGATAGTTGACAAACAACAGTCAAAGAAAACAAAATTCTGATACATCATTGCTTCTCTAAATCCTTCATGGGACATCCTTGAGAAAGCTAGTAACAGGATTCCAATCATAAAGTCAATAAAATGATAAGATAAACAAGCCATAAAGTCACAAAGCCAATAAAATATTTGCCAAAACTTGATCTATTTGTTTGATTGTTTTGATTGATAAGATGATTGATTGATAAGACCTAGTTTCAGGAGAGACACATACTGGATAAGACATTGAGTCTGGTTTTGATGTTATGACTATCTATATAAGGCATGACAAAATCCTAGTTTTAGAAATAAATGTATCATATAAGACATTGATCCTAATACCATTGATGTGATAACTTGTATGAGGCCTTGTTGATTATTTGGCAGTGTCTATATGTAGGAAGGACTCATCCCATGTAAGACATAGATTGATTGTTTTGTTGATATCAGTATTCAAGGACACATCCTGAATAAGATACAAGTTGATTTTTTTGATAATTTTTGTTTTTAGGAAGGACACATCCTATAGCAAACATAAGTTGCGGCTTTGGAAATTTGTTTGATATAACTTGATGAAATTTTTGAATTGTTGATTTTATTGGTGCATGAATTGATATGATGTGCTGACAGTTGACTATGTATGACAAAAAACCCTAAAGGACTGACCTAGTGCAGCCTTGGGGCCTCATCAATTGATGGCCTTTCTTATGTTATACATGCAAAGACCGTGTATTTTGACTAGAATTGACTGACAAGATTGACTCTAAAAATCTTGATTTGTATGAAGATATCTGGTGTGTGTGGTAGTGCATGACAATGAACCCTAAAGGATTGACCTAGTGTGGCCTTGGGGGCTCATTGATTGATGGAATTGCCTATGTTATACACACGAAGACCTCATAGTTCGATATGACCAAAGACCAAATGGATTAAATCATTATTTTATATAGACAAACCTAAAAGGACTGACCTAATGCCTCAGGGGCACATTGGCAGATGGCCTTGCCTATGTCTAGTCGCAGAGGCAACATAGTTCAACAAATGACATAGATTGACAAGTGTGACTAACTCTAACTTTGTTTTTGGATTTTTCACATGTTTTGATTTTTTTTTCTTTTTGAAGTTTTCTAATGTTTTTGGATTTTCTTGGGACATTTTGTAATGTTTTTGGATTTTTTACAAAAAAATTGTAATGTTTTTGGATTTTCCAATGGTTTTATGTCTTTAGGATAGCCAATGTAAGAACTAATATGACACAAGTGAAGTGTTTTCCCCCAGTCGAGTATAATATCAATTGATTATGGATAGGATGGGATGGGGGATATGAAGTGCACTTGATGTCAATCGTTCCAAGTTATGGGAAGGATTACCATTTATTATGAATGGTATGTACAAATGACGGATGGAAAAGATAGGTGATATGTACATGGATAGGTGATATGTACAGGGATAAGTGATATGTATAGGGATAAGTGATATGTATAGGGAAGTTAGATTAGAATAATAGTAGACAAAGGAGAAAAGTCAACTACACATGGCACTTGTTTGCTAGGTTTTCACCATGGTATCTATCCAAAGCGCCGCTGAGGTGGTTTTCACTATTGGATGACTTATTTATCTTTACTATTTTTTTTTATTTTTTTTTAATGTTAGCAAGATGCTTGTTTTCTAGGTTTCACCTAGGTAACGATTTTTTATTTATTTATTTTTTGATAATTAAGACAAGGCTCTTAGAAGCTATGCGTAGAACTTCTTCAGATGAAGACTATTGATAGGTGCTGACAATGGTTCTCCTTCAGGAGTAGAGAGTTGGTATGCTCTTGATCCAAAGGCTTCTGTGACAATGTAAGGTCCTAACTAGTTAGGTTCAAACTTCCCTAGTTTGTCTCTTTTAGCTTGATTCTTGGGATTCTCCATTAAAACCAGGTCACCAATGTCAAAGTTTCTATTCAAGACCTTCATATTATAGCTACAACAAAGGTGATTCTAATATGCTTAGAGATGGTCCAGTGCCTTCTATTGTCACTCATCTAGGAATTCTAACTCATGTAATCTTGAAACTCGATACTCTTCATCATCGATGTGCCCTTTTAAAAATACCCTTAGGGAAGGAATCTTCACCTCAATAGGCAAAATGGCTTCAAAACCAAATACTAGTGAATATGGAGTGGCATCAGTGGGAGTATGGATGCTTGTACAATAAGCCCACAAAGCTAGATTTAGTTGTAAATGCTAATCCCGACCAACGTTATTGAAAGTCTTTTTGAGGATTCTAATATTATTTTTATTAGATTCCTCTACTTGGTCATTACCTTGTGGGTAATATGGGGAAGAAAAATGGTGTTGTATGTGGAAATCTTCACAGAGATGACAAACTTCTTGATTCTTGAATGGGCAATCATTATTTGTGATAATGGATTGAGGAACACCAACCAATAGATGATAAGTTCATGATAAACTTAGAGATATGTGTGTCAGTGATGTATGTCATGGGAATAGCCTCAATACACTTCATAAAATACTCAGTGGAAACAATGATGAGCTTATGGTTGTTAGATGATGTGGGATGGATCTTACCTATGAGGTCAGGTCCCCATTGGGAGAAGCCAATGGTGACATTATGGGATGAAGCTCCTGCATAGTTGCATGTATAAATTTTCCATGTACCTAAGATTAATGGCATTTCTTAACAAACATATATGAGTCTTTTCCATGGTAGGTCAATAGTAACCTAGTCTCATAATCTTTTTAGCTAAGGTAGGACCGCTAGAATGGGAACCACATATATCCTCATGCATCCCACGCAAGGTTGCTTGTGCTTCTTTGGAATCAAGACATCTTAATGGGGTATTATCTAAGGCACGTCTATATAGGGTGTCTTTGAAAATGGTGTATTTGGTTTACTTGCGAAGGAATTACATTGGTTATTTGAAAGGCTAGGGGGTATGATTTCAGAATGAGGGTAGTCATAGATATCTTTGTACCATGGGGAATCAGGACCAACAATATCACATACCATCTCAAAATATGGGATATCATAGGCAGGGACCAAAAGTTGTTATACCAAGAACTAAAACTTAGGCATTTTGCTAAGAATGTCTAGAAGTGATGCAATAGTAGCCATAACATCTCTTTCCTTGTTTAGAACATGAGTTATTTGACGAAATTTGACCT
Source organism: Sequoia sempervirens (assembly GCA_007258455.2). NCBI lineage: Eukaryota > Viridiplantae > Streptophyta > Pinopsida > Cupressales > Cupressaceae > Sequoia > Sequoia sempervirens. The sequence continues at coordinate 131,938,327 of VDFB02000013.1, read as the reverse complement.
TGTCAAAGTACTCCTTAAGAAAATCTGCCATGTGTTTGTATGGAGCAAGCTTCTCATCCTTAGTCTCATAATCATCATTTACCTATATGATTACCAGTTGAGAATCACCATATACATGTAGGTTCTTAATTTTCCACTTGAATATCATGCGTAACCCTATCACTAGAGCCTCATACTTTGCTATGTTGTTGGTACATGGGAATGCAATCCTGAATGACTTAGGGATGGAATCACCCTTTGGTGTGATAAATAGTATACCGGCCCCTAAGCCATGATTCATATGGGAGCCATCAAAGTATAATTTCCATGTTGTGCTTGTGTCAACTATGAATATAAACTCATTAGGAAAGTCTGCAACTACTAGGTGATCTGGTTGTATTGGTGCATCAGCTAACTGATCAACAATGACTTGTCCCTTAATAGCATTCCTCTCTACATACTAGATATCATACTCACTAAGTATCATAACCCATTTGGATAGTTGTCCTATTAATTTTGCTTTGCTTAGAAGATATTTTAAAGGATCTATCTTTGCAACCAACATTGTTTGATGATTCAGCATATAGTTCCTTAGTTTTTTAGTAGAAAATACTACCGCAAGGCAAGCACATTCAATGGTACTATAGTTGAGCTCATAACCTACCAAAGTTTGACTGATATAGTATATTTCCCTTTCATGACCATCATCATTTTGTGCAAGAAATGCTCTAAGTGATGAATTGGTTTCTAAAATATAAAGAATCAATGGTCATCCTTCAAAAAGTGGCATTAAGATTGGTGGTGTGAGTAGATAATCTTTAATCAGCTGAAAGGCTTCCTAGCATTTACTTATCCACGAAAATGGTATTCCTTTTCTAAGTAAATGTTGAAAGGGATGTGTCTTATCTACTAACTACACTATAAATCTTCTGATGGATTGTAGTCTCCCTTGTAATGTCCTTAGCTGACTGAGATTAGCTAGTGAAGGAATGTCTATGATTAATTTTACCTTGGCTAGATCCACTTCTATGCCTCATCTAGAGATGATGTAACCCAAAAATTTTCCTAATTTCACTCTGAAAACACATTTCTTTGGATTTAGTCTCACTTTATACTCTTCTAGCCTTTAAAATATCTTGTCTAAAACCTATAAATGATCTTCTCTTGTCAGTGATTTAGTAATAAGGTCATTGACATAATCCTCCATAAGATTTTGTACAAGGTCATAAAAAATTGTGGTCATAGCTTGTTGGTAGGTTTCTCCAACATTCTTGAGTCTGAAGGGAATAAAATTCTAGCAATATGTTCACCAAGGACATGTGAAAGTTGTTTTAGGTCAGTCTTTAGTTGCAATCCTTATTTGATTATATCCCAAAAAACCATCCATAAGGGATAGCATCTCATAGCTTGTTGTCATGTCAACTATCATGTCAATGTTGGGTAAAGGAAATTCTTCCTTACAAAAAGATTTATTTATGTCTCTAAAATCTATGCAAATTCGGATCCCCCCTGTTGGTTTGGTGACTAGTACCAAATTAGAAATCCAATTGGCATAGTCAATTGATCTAATGAACCCAACATCCAAGATTTTCTTCAACTCAGCCTTGACAAGTAAAGCAATTTGTGGGTGCATTTTCCTCAATTTATGTTTGACTGGTTTTACCCCTGGTTGCAAAGGAAAATGATTTAGTACAAGTTTAGGATCCATCGTTAGCATGTATACATATGAATAGGAAAAATTAACCTATCTTTGTGCAAAGAAGTTGTGAAATTATGGTTGTTTTTTTTTTGTCAATGATGCTGCAAAGTAAACTAGTCAGGGATTCTCTTATGTTCCTATGTTGACTTCAACTGATTCTTCCACTAGCATGGGTGAATTTTCCTATGCTATGAGGATAATGTTCAAACCTCCATCCTTAGGTGCATCAGAGAGGTTTTCACCTTCGAATGTATCCTTTATTTTTTCTTTTTCATTGTTTAGAGGAACCTTTTGGTTTTCACCTAGAGACTCATCTTTTTTATCTTTTTTATTCTTTTTCTCATTTTTATGACTAGAGGGTTGAAAAAATTCCCAAAAATATGCTTTGTTGTCCAAGTCTATGGTAAATCCAACCTTGTGATCACCACTAGGTATTCCTTCTCATAATCCTAGGAACTCAACAATTGCTTCATTGTTCTCAAAAATATCTAATATAGGTGTTTCTTGTTGGTCCCAATCAATGATTTAGGGATAGACTAAGGGCATGCCATCATTAGAGTTGTCAAAATCTATAGGGGTCAAGGTAAAAGTTGAGTTGTTCATGTAGTCACAAAAGTTATGTACCAAGTCCTGTTTGGTCTTTTTCTTGGATGTAGGTGGGTTCTGAGGTGGGCCTAATGATAAGGTTTGGTTGTTCAAAATGGGCTGGTTTGGTTACCAAGAGGTGGGATCAAGAGATTCCCAATATTAATTTTTTAACCATTCCTCTTTTGTCAAGTTCTTATGTGGACAAGACTTCACTGTGTCTAGTGAGGATTTTAGCATTAAGTCTAGATCTCCAAACATTTTTTCAAGGTCCATAGTAGATATGGATGATAGGGAATCCTAATCATATTCATTTCTATCAGGAGAGTCACAATAGGTTTGGTCATTTGGTTTGTCAGATGTCTCGATATCCTTTGAAGCACTTACTTCCTTGATTAAGGGTGATGTGGTACTAGGAACACCAATCTGAATCAGTTGAAACCCAGTCCCTAAGCCTTTTGGACACTGAGAAACAAAGATTTGTTTTGTCCTCCCATTTTGATATAAGCCTAAACCACTATGTCTGTTATAGCCCTTGCTCTACATGATTGTGAAACCTTTTCCATATAGATCTATAAGAATGTGAGCAAGTGAGGGAGGTTCTCCAGGATATTCTTTGTACAACCATGAAGTCACATCTTATTCATTTATGGCCTCTTTACTTAATTCTCCCCATTTTTCAAAAGTCGTATTGGGAGGAATATGTATAGTGACTACTGACTATCTCCTATCTGTTGTAGGAACACCATAAGACTTAGGAGGAATCAAGTGGCTAATATAATAGGAAGTCTTCATGTGATATTCTCCCCAACCCTTGTCTTCGATCTCAACCCTAGGAGTGGATAGTAGTGATCGTGAAGTGGATGGATCGACATAGTGAGATGACTTGGATGATGAAGCCTCTTGGTTGACTGGCACTTGTCATTGGGGTATCTCTCATAGAGCGGTGCAATATTGAAATGGATCTGGGTCACCATCTATTGTTATTTCCATGCCATTGTAGGGGAATTTTACACATTGATGGTATGTAGAAGGGATTTCCTTCATGGCATGAATCCATGGTCTTCCTAACAAGAGGTTGTATGGACGGGTGAGATCCAAGACTTGGAATTTTGTCTCTAACACTGTAGGACCAATCCTAATAGGAAATGTTACCACTCCCTTTGATTTTTTTTCCTCATCATCATAAGCCTTGATGACTATGCTTTTAGTGGTATCTGCACATGCTTCTAAGAAACCCAGTGCCTTAACCAATTTCAAAGTGCAAAGATTTAACCCTGCTCCTTTGTCTACTAGGACTTGTTTGAATTTCTTATTGTGAACAAGGACTTCAAGGTGTAATGGGTCATTATGATTGGTCTTTTTAGTGGCATAGTCTTGTTTAGAGAATGTGGCATGATGGTTATTAGTCAAGTAGCCTACCATTTCCTCAAATCAATTGACATCAAGATCATTTGGGATAGTCACACTCTGTAGGGACTTGTCTAGAATGAAGCGGTGTTTAGGTGAAATACACAAGAGTTCCAAGATAGAGACTTAAGTTGGGGTCTCCCCAACTAATCAAGTAGGTTATATTGTGACTTGAAATTCTATGTTACTTGATATGTTGAAGGGCCTTGGAAAGTTATTTTGGTTCAGTGAGTGTTAACAACATACTCGGGATATTGCTTTATGGTTATGGTATCAACATGTTCATTAGCTACTCGAATACATTGTATGATTATACCATTATAATCATGTTTAACATTGGCATAATTTTGTCGCAGTGTTGTTCTTATTCCCTAAACTAGAGGCTTTTCCTTTCCCATGGTCATGTAGTGGGTCTCAAAAGACCTTGTGATCAATGTTTGTAGATGTCAATTTTTTTCCAACAACTTTGATAGTTTTGTTGTTGACATAATCTTGCATGATATTTTTCAGCTTTCAAAAATTCTAGAGGGCATGTCCTTCAGTTTGATGATAGTCTCAAAAGGTATTTTCATCCCACCAAGATGGCTTAAATTTTCATGGATCATATTGTCTTGGCTCTTGTTGTTGTATGAGCTTGTGTTCTAACAATTGCTTGAAAACAAGCTCTATGGGTTCTCCAAGGGGAGTGAACTCACATTTAGGAAATTGTCTCTGTTGTTATGGTCGTTGGGTGTTTTGAGTGGTGTTTGGTGTTTGGTTGATGGAATTAAGTACATTGGAAGAGGGGTTTTTTCCTCTAAGGGTGATGACCGGTCCTACTTGTAAATTTTTAGCATCCACTACCCCGTCGTTGGTAACATTTTTGTTTCGAGACCAAAACTTGTTTCTGTTGTTGGGGGCATTTTGCACATTTGGATTTCTATTAAGTGTTTGTGTATTAAGGTCTCCTTTATCAATAAGTGTTTTTTCTAGGATAAGACCCTTTTCCACTAGTTCTGTAAAGGATGTGCAACAATGTACCCTTAAGTCACTCATCAATTTTGGGTTGAGGTTTTCCTGGAACATAGTGACTTTGTTTTTCAGGTATCTTGATGGGACACCAGCTAGCTATAGTCCTCCATCTTTGGAAGAAAGTGATGAAATTTTCTCCTTTTTCTTGTGTTGTGTGACATAAGGTTGCTATATTTATCTCATGGTCTATATTGAAGGAGAATTTCTCAATGAATTTCTCAGCCAATTTTCCCCATGATTTGATGCCATAGTCTAGACCTGAAAAACACTTAATTGTAAATCCTACAAGAATTCTTGAAAATAGTCTCATAAGATAAGTGGGGTCATAAGTGACATCGATGCACATGGTAGAAAATTTCCTTATATGTTCTATCAAATTTTTTTTTCCATTATACTTAGGAAGATTCAATATGACATACCCGTGAGGGAAAGGTGTCATGTACAATGATTTGTCAAAGGGAAATGGACACAGATCCTTTGCTAAAAAGGATTTGTTATTTGACACTGTCATGTTGTCCATTTTTGTTTGGAGTGTCTGCATTTGTGTTTGCAGGACGTCGACTTGAGTTAACAAGGTGGTGGTTGAATTATTCAGATCAATGTATATGTTCTGATACCCAAGGTTTTGTGAGGGGTTCTGATTGAATGTTGGTATGTCTAGTGGATTGGAATTTGAGATGTTGGCGAACAAATTCTGACTAGGGATTTGTGTAAATAGGTTTTGTGTTGGAATTTGTGAAGTGCAAGGTTGGTTTATGTACTGAAAGGAGGGTATACCTCCTATCTAAGAGACTCTAATTTGTAGTGTTGTACTAGCAACATTATGATTGGGTATAGCTATTGTCTGTGGGGTTGTGATAGTGACATTGATGGTTGGTATAGTAGGTTTCATCAGAGCTAATGTTTTAAAGCATTTGTTCCCACCAAGAGTACGAAAGGGATTGGACAAGGATGCCCCTACAATGAAACTTAAACCCAGTTTCGAGGTAGGTATACCAAATGGAGATGTATGTATAGCTGTGGAACTCTATGTGGGCCCTCCAGATGGGAAAGTTGCAGTCACTTGTGGAATGCTAGCACTAGTGGTAGTGGTGTTTGTTCCCTGATTTGATGTAGTTAGTAGGGTATTAATGTCAAAACTAGGAGGTAGTTTAGCACCTTCTGCTAGCAATTTGGCTAATTGACGTTGAGGGTCGCTTGCTAGATAATCATCTATGAACATGGAAAACTCAAGGTATTGTGTTGCAGCATCTAGTTCTTCAACTATGATACGCCCTTGTGCATCTTTGGTAATTTATCTGTCTAACAAGTATTTTTGATGTCTAGACGAGAACAGATTGATAAATTCATTAGGATCAACCATTTTTTCTCTTACTTTCCTTTTTGGTCTGGTTTCAACCATGTGATGTGAGCTCAAAATGCAAGTAATGCAAAAGATAATCCTATGTATAATATGAGTCTAACCTATGTTTTTGGGATTTTCTCTACAAATAAGGTATGTCTAAGAATGATATTATTCTAGGATGACCATGTCCAGAAATGCAATGTCTAGGTGACCGAATTGGAGGACTCTAAAAGAGGTATCTATCAACTATAGTTTAACCCAAGTTTCAATTTTGTTTTGACAAGGAACCTTGATAGAGCTATGAATTAAGGACAAAGTGAACTCCCAGGCTAGACTGATGAGTTGGAAGGATTCACATAAAGAATATGATTACTAGGTTTAGTAAAAAAATTTTGTTGAACAAGGGTTTAACCAAAGTATGAAAGGGTGCCTATCCTAGAATCTATAAAATATTATCTCTCTAAGGGAAGTAAAGACCTATAAACTAAAAGTAAGATGCATAACTAGGGTACCTATTTCTATGACTAAGTGATTCCTAAATAATGTAGTTTATGCAAGTTTTGAGTAAACGTTTTGGTTTCTTTCCAAGATCAGTGAGAAAGGTATAACTAGATGCTAGTTTGACTAGTTTGTTCTAGATCCTTGACACTCAATTCTAGTTTCCTAATTCTTAGGAAAATGTGTCATAGAATTTAACAGTTGCGGTTTTTCTTGTCAATTGTGGTTTTTTGCTACTTAGTTGTGGTGTTATGGTGAAGTTTAATTCTGGTATTAGATAGTTGCAGTTTAGTTTCTGACAGATACGACTCAGGATGAAAATTGTGACTCAAAACTAGACAAATACATATTTTTGTTAGACTGTACACTGGTAATGTTTCTATGATAGGGGCAACTATGTCATTCTAGATTGCAGATGCGGCTCACCTAGTTAGATGTGTCACAGAATAAGACAAGTGCACTGGGTTTTCTAAATCAAATGAAATTTTCCTATAGATGTGACTCTATATTAAATAGTTGCTACTCAAAAACTCAATTACGTGACTCTGATGAACAATTGTAGTCTTTCCAGTAAATGATAATGTAAAATGGCTCTATGTCGTGATCAAGTTTTGGAAATCAAAGACAATAAGAAGACAATGCATTTTCAGTTTGATTTTGACACAAAAAGCATTTAATCCGATAACAGACAAGCACATCCTAGGCTGTGATGGACAATATTTATTGAGTTCTCACTTGGTTTTTACCCTAGCTACACTTATTCAAGGTGGATGACTAGTAGCTTGACCCCACTGGTGATCTATATAGGATCTAGACTAGATTGCAGTATTGAAATGTTTAACTTTTACAATTCTTTACAATGTTTATTTCAAGTTAATTAAAACAAAATTAACTTAAGGAAATAACATAAAGAACGTAATAACAAGGTGATTATAACAGAAAGAAAGGAAATGAGAGACAGAAAGAGAGAGAAGAAGAGAAGTGCAAACAGTGTTTGATTTCGGAGTTCGTCACAAATGTGACTACGTCTCCGGGTCCACTCCAATAGAGTGTGACCGATCCGATTAATCTCCAAATCAATTACAAATGATGCACCAAGACCATCAGTTCGGCAGCATAACAGGGCTCCGACATTCAACAATGGCTTGAAAATTCTTCAACAAGACTCCTCTTTCTTCCGTGTTGCCTCAGCATCAAGACTTCATCACCTGAAAAAAACTTGATTCCAAACCTCACTTCAAGCCCCCTTTTTATACAAATAATTTTCTCAAATTGGCCTTTAACCAATTGATTTGAGAATATTTTCCAAATCCACCTTATCTCTCCAAAATTACATAAAAATCTGCAAATCTTCCCTTTTACACATAAAAAATATTCAAAATATCCCCTAATTACATATAAATCCTTTTAAAAATAACCCCCCTTACAATTTAAGCCCCTAATTACATTCTCGGGCTTTTTACAGTTTAAAGTAGGTTTGATTTAATCCTTTAAAAGGATTATAGGTTTGTTCAAATTTCAAATTTGGGGAGTTTGTTTTATTTTAAAGATTTTCGGCTTCGATATTTCATCAAAACCAACCGGGCCACATAATATATTAGACATTGTTTGTTGGCGCGTTGGTGGTTATAGGTTTTATCAACCCGGCCGGTGCGGGTTCAACTCCCGCCGGCAGTCTTTTTTAAAAACAAAATCGAATCTGTTATTCAACAAAACAAACCGCTCACTATTAACATATAGGCCCGACATTCTAGCCGGACTGGTGGGAGGAGTGCGTCGGTTGCGTAAAGTTGGGGGATCGAATCTCCCAGCATCCATTTTTGTTTAAAAAAAAACAAACTTCCAAATTTGTTTCCGCGGGTATGGATGAGGGGCATCGCCACGCGTCGCACCAGGAGGGTGCCACGTGGTGAGCCCACATTGGTTGACTATGATGACGGCGCTGCTGACGAGGATGCCAACTCTGTGCTGACTGGCCGACTTTCTGCTGACGTGTTCTCGCTGACTCAGCCAATGACTGTGCCAACTCAGACGATGACTGTGCCTGCCACGTATATGCTGACGGGACTGCCACGCATCACTGTGACGTGTACGGATGACACGTGTCATCACCCGATTGGTGCCGTACAATGATGCTGCCGCCACGTGTCTCGCCCGAATTCATCCAAGTGGATTCCGTACGGTACGGACTGGTTGATGACGTCAGCAACTGTACCCTCAAAGTCAACCAAACTTTGACTGCTGATAACTCGAGCCTCCGATGTCGGATTTCGACGAAACGAACACCGTCAGAATCGTCTCGACGAGCTCTTCGCGATGATGCTGACTTCGACAACTTTTGACGACGTCATTTTTTCCGCTTCCTGGACGCCCCTGATTCTAGTTTGACCAAAGGTTTGACCGCCGCAACTCTCGTGCAAAACCCTTTTTGCTCCGTTCGCGTTGGAACCATAACGAGCTCTTTCTGATGGTGCAGATTTTGGAGAAAAAATGTGACACTTCAATTTTCACTAAAAAATGTCCACAGGGCCTCCTCCCCGAAGACCTTTTGGACCTCCAAAAGTGGCATTTACTACGACATTAAGTGAGGACTTGGCCTCCCCACTTGTCCTGTATCCTCTGTACATCTGAAAACCTGGCTCACAAGCACAATAAAGACTGCAACAATGTTGTTGAACATGAACATAACTTTATCACTTCCATAAGCATCTACATCCAATGTCGTAGCCACTAACCAACAGAAATTGACTAGCATCAAGCTGAACAACAATGCAGAAATGAAAGAAATTAAGTCAACAACAATTCGATCCTTTACAACAGGAACATTTATACCCAAGGATTCATCAATGCTTTCAATCATCTTTTTCTCATGCTGTACTGCAAGTGCATCCTGCAACATCTGACCCTGGTTAGCTACTCCAAGTTCATGTTTAGAACCACCTGTACTGACAGACATAAGAGTTAATTCTTTACTTGCATTAATTACCCTCTTTAACTATCTTGTATTTGCAAAAGATTGATCAGTCTTAATCTTGCGAGAATGTACTATGTACTGAATGCCATCCTTAAACAAATGATAATGATTTTGTTGCCTGTAGAATATAGCTTTCCTGTCATATAAGTAAGGGCTACCAAGCACTATCCCACAGATATCCAATGGAACTACATCAAACTGTACTTCATCCACAAATTTACTAGTGATTGTGAATCTTAAGGTGCATTGTTTTGTTACTTGCAACTTATCGTTTTCACAAATCCAACCTAGTGGATAAGGTTTCTTATGTGGTGTAGTTCTTAATCCCAAGTTATTTACAACACTTTCTGAAATTAAATTCACCTGAGATCCACTATCTATGAGTGCATCAATTTTACTGTTCTTAGCCATAACCCTTAAATGAAAAAGCTCATTTCTTTTTTCATCTTCAGATAAACCATTAACTGTGGAAGTAGAAGCACAACTAGCAACATAAACACCAGAAATAGGGGTTTTACCTTTTAGACCCATCGCTGTTATCTTAGTCTCATCATCTGAATCTGAGCCAAGATCCATAACAACATTCATGGATTTATCCTTACCCTTCTATTTCTGATTACGTCTTTGAGCCCACTTAGGCTTCAATTCAGGATGTAACTTCCAACAGTGTTCTTTATCATGACCATCCTTGTCACAATGAGTGCAAGAAAGTTTTTCATCCTTCTTAACCGTAGCTATCTTCTTTCCTTTCCCTGTCTCTGCATTCTTAGAAGATTTCTTTACATCATTATCAAACTTATCAATGAAAGATCCTTTACCCCTTGACTCTAAGTGTGTTGCCTGAACAGACACTTCATCTAAGTTACAAGGGTTCAAAACCAAAATGGAATACCTAAGGTACGAATGCAAACCTCCTATGTACTTCAACAAAGTGTCTTGGGTATACAAAGGAACATTCAAAGCAATAGCCCTTTTCCTGAACTCATGGGTGTACTCTTGGACAGTTTGACCTTTCCCTTGCCTAAACATTTGCCAGTCCATCATTAACTGCTGCATATGTCCTAAGGGATAAAACTGCTTCTTAAGTGCATTAATAAATTCTGCCCAAGTTAAACTGACTCTACCATGTTGTGAAACTTCTGCCTTAGACTTACTCTCCCACCAGGTTAAGGCTGTACCTCCTAAACGAAGAGTAGCTAATTGGATCCTATCAACATCATCAATAGATTCTGGACTCTACAGTAGACCTCTATTTGTTGTATCCAGTCATCCAATTTTTCAGCATTAAGTTCACCACAATATTTAGGTAAATCAAATTTTACATCCAGTTTTATTTTAGGCTTATACCCACTTTTGAAAGGATTAGAAGAAATAAAATGAGGAGAAGATGGAGAAGAAGGGGAAGGAGAAGAGGGAGGAGAAGAAGAAAAGGGATGATCTGGTTGCTTGTCACCATCTTCATGATGTTTCCCTTTCATGTCTTTGCGATCTTCTTGCTTCGACGAACCTTCTTCACGTGCCTTCTGTTCTTGTCTCTCCTGAAAAAGTATGTCCACCTTTGCCTTCATCTCAAGGAATGCTCTTCGAAACTCCTGCTCACTGATTTCTTCAGGAACCTCCATTCCAGAAACTGACATCTTCGGAAATGTTCTACGCTTCCCAATCTCAGGATCAAATTCTTCGAGCTTGCCTTCGCCCTTCTGAATCCTGGATCTCGTTAGCATTCAAAAAACAAATAACTGCAATAATAGTCACCCTAAAGCTCTGATACCAACTTGATCTATATAGGATCTAGACTAGATTGCAGTATTGAAATGTTTAACTTTTACAATTCTTTACAATGTTTATTTCAAGTTAATTAAAACAAAATTAACTTAAGGAAATAACATAAAGAACGTAATAACAAGGTGATTATAACAGAAAGAAAGGAAATGAGAGACAGAAAGAGAGAGAAGAAGAGAAGTGCAAACAGTGTTTGATTTCGGAGTTCGTCACAAATGTGACTACGTCTCCGGGTCCACTCCAATAGAGTGTGACCGATCTGATTAATCTCCAAATCAATTACAAATGATGCACCAAGACCATCAGTTCGGCAGCATAACAGGGCTCCGACATTCAACAATGGCTTGAAAATTCTTCAACAAGACTCCTCTTTCTTCCGTGTTGCCTCAGCATCAAGACTTCATCACCTGAAAAAAACTTGATTCCAAACCTCACTTCAAGCCCCCTTTTTATACAAATAATTTTCTCAAATTGGCCTTTAACCAATTGATTTGAGAATATTTTCCAAATCCACCTTAT